>CM029543.1:2910762-2918262 GCA_017141395.1 Laodelphax striatellus | reverse complement strand
CATGAAGGATCCACCACTATGTACTCGACATTTGCACAAGTCTCAGGCCCAATTACGCCTGCATCATTGTTAATGGTAGTAACGCATGTAGCACCCAAGGTTTCTAAAATATTTTGCATATCATGGAATCGGAATTCGCTTCTTTCTATGGCGTAGATTTTCCTGAAATCAAATTGAAACAAATAAAACCCTGGATCAATATCAAAATATTGAATATGATGATTTCTCGGCCCAAATTCATTTAATGACTTCATGTCGTTAGTGAAGTGAATAAAAATTTAATTGATACTTGAATAATTATAGTAGTTTATGCAATGGTTGTATTATTTATTTATTTATACAGCAATGTATAATTGACACTTAAGGCTAGGCGTACACCGGTTAGTCAAGACAAGACTATAAATTAGTCATGTTTAGTCACAGTAATTCACATAGCTGCTTATGAAGCAGCACACACCGATGCAATGACTAAAAATGTGACTAATTAGTCACGTTCAGTCACAGTAATTCACATAGCTGCTTATGAAGCAGCACACACCGATGAAATGACTAATCGGTGTGTGTTGCTTCATAAGCAACTATAAGAAGTACTGTGACTAAACGTGACTAATCTCGTCTTGTCTTGTCTTTCAATCATGAAACTGTAAGGGCCTGGTCACATACGATTGTGGTTTGCTTTACTTCACTTCAATAACAAAGCTACATGGTTTACTTCACTTCACTTACTCGAATTTAATCATATGGTACTGGGTGGCGCAAGAAGAATGGATGGATTTGAGTAGGATAGTATCAGTGGACTAGAGCTGTCTGTGACCGCAGAGTGACACCATTTTGTAGGTTAAAGTACCCAGTTTTAGTATCAATGGCGCAATTGACCTTGCAAAATTGCGTATTTGCTGTAGACCAATATTTTCAATAGAATGAATCTGCAATCATCGTTCAACGGAGCTTCAGCAGAAAGTTTCAAGTCGAGCTTATTGGCATAAGATTCTACTTCACTTGAAATTCAAGTTTACTATCGTAAATATCGTTACATTGAAGATTTGAATGACTGCAATACATTAATGAATTGCTGCTGTATCAAGTTAAGGACCAATTTGAGGCTTTTTAATGAGCATTAACGCATTAAAGGGCGAAATCTTCCTATGTAATTCTGAAATATACTCAAGTGTTTTGGAGTTTCTCAAATTCTCAAATTAAGTTATTTATTTAGTATCTTGGTGTGCGAAGATAAATGTATGATTCAAATAAACTTTCTTATAACACTCTGAAAAACATCCATTGTTTATGCGCCAACCTGTATATAGTAAGTGAAGTAAAGCAAACCACAATCGTATGTGACCAGGCCCTAATGATTGCGTTATAACACGTTCGTAGATAAATTCATTTATATTTAAATACAAATGAAACCTGCGCAACTAGGACCACTAAGGGCCGGTTCATGAGCTCGGGATTTAGCTAAGTCCTAGACTAAAACGGGTGGCCACCGTAGCATCGACAAACGTTAGCCTCGACTCTATGTACTAAGGGCTCTCTATGCTGCTAACCCACTAACCAGTCGAGACAAACGTTTGTCGATGCTACGGTAGCCACCCGTTTTAGTCTAGGACTTGGCTAAATCCCGAGCTCATGAACCGGCCCTAAACGTTTTTGGGTGCAAACCGCATCTAAATTGGCCCATTATAACGGTCACATTGGCTGTCATTGTTTTCCAAATGTGTTTTAAAATAAAAGCATCTTATAAAAAATGTACAACAGGATTCTTTTAACTTGTCAGAAAACAGCTGATTTAACGTTAGTAAACGAGCGTACATCAATCAGCTGTTTTCTGACAATTTAAAAGAATCCTGCTATAACTTACCCAGTATTTTGTATCATAGCAGCATATAGGGATGTTTTCATACCGGGAGCAGAACACATGTCTAATACTACAGACCCAGGAGGAGGTTTCACACAGCATGATTGCAGACAACTGGCCTAGAATTGGACAAAAAAATACAAATTAATAGATAAAAACAGTGTAGACAACATACAATAAATTCTAAACTAACTGACTAAAGTTTCAATTCGTGCATCACTTGAATATCCTAGATCACTGTTGTAGATTATTCAATTTGGTTTCGCCTAAATAAACTGAATCACTTACAACAACTGTCATTATTTCTCAAATGCTTGAAGGTTTACCTTTTCACTACAAGGCTAGGCGTACACCGGTTAGTCAAGACAAGACAAGAAGATTATTAGCAGAGTTAGTTGCTGAAGCAACACACACCGATTAATCATTGCATCAGTGTGTGCTGCTTCATGAGCAACTATGTGAAGTACTGTAACTAAACCTGACTAATCTCGTCTTGTCTTGTCTTGACTAACCGGTGTACGCCTAGCCTAATAGATGAAGACAAGAAGTTAACTTCAAGCATCACTTGAAAATCTGTCATCACTGAGAACTGCAGTTGGTGGATGGTTGACTCGGTTTATCAAGAAGGCCGTGATCATTTTCAACATATTCTATTAGGCTAGGCGTACACCGGTTAGTCAAGACAAGTCAAGACGAAGTTAGTCACGTTTAGTCATATTAATTCACATAGTTGTTTATGAAGCAGCACACACCGATGCAATGACTAATCGGTGTGTGTTGCTTCATAAGCAACTATGTGAAGCACGGTGACTAAACGTGACTAATCTCGTCTTGTCTTGTCTTGACTAACCGGTGTACGCCTAGCCTTAGTATGGATGTTGTATGAGCTAAAGATAAACCATCTACCATCCAGGTAACCACTCAGCAGTGCGGCCTCAGCTTTATAGTTAGGCCTATAGTAAAAAAATTCAATCTGGTGGATGAATCTGCCTCTATATCCAAAAACATAATTATGACTGTACCTCACTAGAAATTGGCCCGGTTTCTAGAACAATCATTAGTTTAATGCCACATTAGATTTTAATGAAGCATACGATCATTATGATTTCCTTACTCAGCTGAAACTTGTATTTGTTGCATGGTTGGGTCGGTTTGTTTTTCTTTTGAAAGTTGCTTGACTGATGCCCGGTTTTTCAGTCGCTCAATAGACAGTTTATGGAACTATTGAATCAATAACCATGTGTTTTCAAATGCAAAAAAAGGTATTGATTCAATAAGTTTATTGAACGACTGAAAAACCGGGCATGAGAATTATTTGTTTATTTCAATTTAAAATGGAGAATAGAGACAGAGGAAAAGCCTTTCTGGAGCAGAGGAAGAGCTATTGATAAATATTTTATTGAAATACTAATTGGTACGGTAATAGAGAAAAAAAAATAAAATAGATTTATGTTACTTTTTTCCTTAATTTGTAATAATATAGAAACAACTTGAAAATTAACATGTAGTTTAAAATACGTAGAGAAAAACCAGTTAAAATTGATTTATATTTTGGAAATTTATGTTATCTTTTTTCTCTTTTACCGTACGAATTTGTATTTCAATACAACTATAGAAACAACTTGAAAATTAATATGTAGTTTAAAATCCCTATTAAATTTCCTCTCTATCAAGAATTCAATCGGCTTAATAAGAAAGTAATCATGTGGTTAAGTAACAAACATTCAAGACCGCTCTCGGATGGGTGACCGACACAAAAAATTGTGCAATTAGGCGAGGTGGAACCTACCCTTAAGGGTCTCCCCACCGATAAAAAGCCATACCATAAAAAAAATAATAATAAGAAAGTTGTCCTTGATAAATCCTTACCTTATCCTGCAGGACTATCTTCCCCTCCCGATAGGCGGGATGGTGTTGAAAGAATGTATCCCTTGGGAACACCAGCATATCCTTCACATGAAAATCTCTCATGAAAATCTCATCTGATTTTTTCTCGATCATAGTATCCTCAACGAGTTGAAGGAATTTGTCATAGGTATCGGGACATGTCAGTTCCCCGAATCCTTCATCCTTGAGGATCTTTATGAACTCCTCTGTGGTGATTTTCAGGGTGTTCACACGGACGTACCTTGGCTTCCCAACTGTAATTAAAGAGATAATAAACAAAAAATTCAAGGCAATCGGGTATATCTTGATTTTTCAATTGTTATTTATTTATTTAGCGTATGGCTTTTTATAGTGGGCAGACCCGAGTAGGGTTGTTCCACTTCACCAACATAACCAATTATCCCTTGATAGAAGGAGATGGAAAAGAAGGATAAGACGAAAAAGGGGAGAAAAAGGGAAAAGAAGAAGAAGAAAAAGAAGAAGAAGAAGAAGAAGAAGAAGAAGAAAGAAGAAGAAGAAGAAGAAGAAGAAGAAGAAGAAGAAGAAGAAGAAGAAGAAGAAGAAGAAGAAGAAGGAGAAGAAGAAGAAGCACAAAAGAAGAACAAGAAAAGAAGAAGTAAAATAGGAAGAAGGAGAAGAAGAAGAAAAAGAAGGAGAAGAAGGAGAAGAAGAAGATATCTAGCACTTTAACTAAGATATCTAACTGTGAAGATATCCAACTTTCACTTAGAAAACAGACATCAGCATTAAAATAAAGTATATTTTGATTTTATAAAGTCCGAAAAAATATAACACTAAAACACAGCACAGAACACTTATTGATGATCGAAAAATATTGAATTTTGATAAAAATTTTCAATTGTAAAAATGAGATAGAAAAGTAATGTTGTGATCAAGAAATAAAGAACATGTAATCAGATTCATTTAATTTGACGCATAGATTCATAGAAAGATAAAGATATTATTTCTTGACGTTGCTGTTGACCGTAGAGTACGATGGCAAAGAAATAATATCTCTCTATCTAATGCCAAGCGTCAAATTGAATGAATCTGATCATACCTTGGGCTTCCAGTCGTAAAGCATGAGGCTAGGCGTACACCGGTTAGTCAAGACAAGATTATTCACGTTTAGTCACAGTAATTCACATAGTTGCTTATGAAGCAGCACACACTGATGCAATGACTAATCGGTGTGTGTTGCTTCTTAAGCAACTATGTGAAGTACTGTGACTAAACGTGACTAATCTTGTCTTGTCTTGTCTTGACTAACCGGTGTACGCCTGGCCTAAGGTTTGCACAGACTATAGCTTGTATTCTTATTACCTTGGATTGATATTAATTATTGTTGGGTTGCATCAAGCAAAATCAATTTTGATCCAGGATCAGTGCAATGCTAATCAAATGAGATCAGCTGATTCAAAATAGTTGATCCAGTTTAGTGAAACCCAACATAAGGCAAGTGTGTGCTTAGATCGGTGACAAGGAGCTTGTTAAAAAAAAAACAGAATTCTTGTAATACAGGAAGAAAAATACAGGCACACACTGGACTTATCAATATATCGAATACATTACTCCGTACTACAGAGAGTGTATAGTCACAGTGTGGACATTACATGTCATACTTTTGATTGGTTAGCTCCGACAAATCCGCCATACTTTTGCCAATTCCCATAAGATTTGCATTGGAATGAAAAGCTGATCATACGTTATGATATAAAATTCACTTCTAACCTACATTTTTCCTTTGCCAGTATTAGGCTAGGCGTACACCGGTTAGTCAAGACAAGACAAGACGAGTTTAGTCACAGTACTTCACATAGTTGCTTATGAAGCAACACACACCGATTAGTCATTGCATTGGTGTGTGCTTCTTCATGAGCAACTATGTGAATTACTGTAACTAAACGTGACTAATCTCGTCTTGTCTTGACTAACCGGTGTACGCCTAGCCTTAGTTTTCATCATTTCAAGTTTTTAAAGCAATACCAAGAGTAGAGAGACTATTTTTAATGGTAGAAAAGTTAGTCTTGATGTTGTTTCTCTCAAAATAAGTTTGACAAATGAGTGAATGGGTTTATGTTTGCCTGTAATCCCATATCAAAATTCAAAAATTTGGCAAAAGTATGGCGGCGGCGGGAAAAAATATGATCTCCACTTATTTTTATGGAGTGCTTCACACAAATGGCCACACTGTGACTATACACTCTCTGTACTCCGTACTATTCAAGTCTCCAGTGTGTGTCTGTCTTTTACGACCTGTATTACAGGACTTCTATTTATATGAAACAGGCCTCAGATATTACTAATTATTATGAGAATTGTAAATATTCATATAAAATAAGCCACTTTTATTGTAAATATCAAATATTTCCCAAAAGATAGTTTTCTTTCTCTCCTTTCCAAATGAGAAAGATTCCCAATTATTCTATAGTCCGATTCACGTCAAGAAGTCAGCATTGTTTATATGAGGAGCATTGATGCCAAGTTTCATTGAGAGAGAAGGAGAAAACTGCACCAAACGTGTTTGTTGGGACTGTGTGCGACAATAATGCACAGTGCGAATAGGATAGAGACATCAGCAACTGCCTTGTGCTGAACAAGGATAGCAAACTCCCATCTAAGCAATGCTGACTTCTTGACGTGAATCGCACTATATTAATATACCAAGTCGAAAATTTGTTTTTTTTGTGTGCAGCAGCGTTCATCGAATTTCCTTACTAGCTATTATTCTGTTGTCAATATTTGCAGTAGCAGAAGTCTTCAGAATATTATATGGCATTAATTAGGAATTTCGTTCAATTAATTATTAAAATTTGTTTTATTCCTGAGCAGAATGCATGTAGGGAGGAATACAATTTGAATAACTGCAACAACATACATGAAGATAGAAAATATTTATTTTATACTCCAATATCATATATTATAATAATACAATATTCTCAAATACATTGTTCACAATGTCTAAAGCCTCATTCATTATACTGAAGGCTGTATGCGTACACTGGTTAGTTAAGACAAGACAAGACGAGATTATCACCTTAGCCTCAGTACTTTACATAGTTGCTTATGAAGCAACACACATTGATTAGCTCATTGCATCGAAAAGTGCATGCTTCACAAGGCAACTCATGTGGAAAATTACTGGGACCAAACGTGACCAATCCTTTCGTTTTACTGGGAGTTCTTTACTAACCGGTGTACGCCTAGCCTAACATTTGATTGACAGACAATAAATCACATAAGACAACCAATCAATACAGGTGACAAGAGACCATTCATTAAGTGTTTTGAATATGACAGAAGTAGCAATAATAAACTACCTAATTTTGAATAAATTAATAGCATTTATTATAATTATTATTAATAAAATTTGATACAATTTTTTGTGAAGTCCTATAAATCAACCCAAAACCCCAGTGCGCAGGATATACATAATATTAAGAAGTTGCACAAGGTGACATTTGATATTAGTTGAAACAAATACAGAGTGATTAAAAAAAATACCACAACTTTTAAGATGTATATTTAATGAAAGAAACATGATAGAACCGTCTGTTATACTTCATTACAAAGAGTATTTAAAGGAGTTTTTTCACTCATTAAATAAAGTTCGCTGATGTTCCATATAATTGCGACCTCTCAGACACTCGAGCAAATATCAATTAAACCCTCCCTCAAATTAGCCCTTAATTTCCGAAGAGTTATCAGGCGTAACAGTTTGGTTAGCTTGGTATAGTTATATTTCTGTTTCAAAT
>CM029543.1:2787539-2910262 GCA_017141395.1 Laodelphax striatellus | reverse complement strand
ATGTGCACAGTAAGGCTGAGCGTACACCAGTTAGTCAAGACAAGACCAGACGACATTAGTCACGTTTAGTCACAGTACTTTACATAGTTGCGTATGAAGCAACACACCGGTCAGTCATTGCATCGGTGTGTAACAGCTTCATAAGCAACTATGTGCATTACTGTGGCTAAGCGTGTACTAATCTCGTCTTGTCGCGAAATATTCTAATGTACGCCTAATAGTACAAATATCGAAATTTTTTCCGTATACTATGGAACCTAAAATTGTACATTGTATTACATACTCTATACAGACTACAGATTGCACTCATTTGTTTAGACTATGCACTTACTATATCTATTTATAGCATACAATTCTACCATAAATTGGGCATTGTATACCTGTATATATTGTACCCATTGTAACTAGTGTGAACGAATGCACACCACTTTCTGAATTCACGGCATTTCCTGCTAGAATTATTGCAATTACGTTGTTTCCAACACTACTACAAAAGGCGGTGACCTAAATAATTCGTGAATGTTTCATCGGTTGAAACGATTGTATAGCAGGATTCTTTCAAATTGTCAGAAAACAGCTGATTGATGTACGCTCGTTTACTAACGTTAAATCAGCTGTTTTCTGACAAGTTGAAAGAATCCTGCTATATTTGTGAGAAATAGCTGGGCCATTGGGTGTCTACCAGTTTGCCGACTTGCCATTTGGTCGAATTGAAAATTTTATAAAACATCGTATTCAACATGTTTTGAAAATTTTATTGCATTTTTTTAGAGCCATATGTACTTACTTAAACAAGCATGTTACATCTCTATTTTTATCCCAAATTATTTGCAAGAGACTCCCACTATGGTCCGAATTACAGAGAGTGTATAGTAACAGTGTGGCCATTTGTGTGAAGCACTCCATAACAATATGTGGAGATCTTTTTTCCCGCTGCCGCCATACTTTTGCCAAATTTTTTAAATTTTGGTATGGGATTACAGGCAAATATGAAACCATTCACTCATTTGTCAAGCTTATTTAGAGAGAAACAAAAACAAAACTAACTTTTCTAACATTAAAAATAGTCTCCCTACTCTTGGTATTGCTTTAAAAGCTTAAAATGATGGAAACGAAAACTGGCAAAGGCAGAATTTAGGTTAGAAGTGAATCACTTAACATATGATTTGCGTTTCATTTCAATGCTAATCTTATGGCAATTGGCAAAAGTATGGTGGATTTGTCCGAGCTAACCAATCAAAAGTGTGACATGCAATGTCCACACTGTTACTATACACTCTCTGTAGTCCGAATAAGAGGATTGAAATCAATCGGTGATTCCCTTATATTTAAAAATTTAATAATCACATGAAACTGCCTTGAATCTCAAAAACCACTTGACCAAAAACGATCAATTTATCAATCTAAAAAGGGGTAAGTTCACCCCTTCAAGCTTACAGAATTAGTTCTTCTACATGCATGCAAAAAATATAATAATACAATAAATAGATAGATAATCAATTGAATTTGTTATTATTTGATTGATTTCTGTTCCATGTTTTATTGAATTAGCTTCATGTTTACTCAATCCATTTTATGTTAACTTTATGATAATTCAATCATCAACTATAAATTGGTAAAGTTGAATTATGTTAGATGAAATGGTTCTATGTAGGCCTATGGTTTCATTATTTTATGATAGATGAAATGTTTTCAAGTAATGAAAAATGGTTTCATATTTAATCAATTTTCAAATGGTGAGTGTTTACGTTGATTTATTGAATCCATTAACTAGAAATTGTTTCAAGTTAATTTTTGGAGTTTATTTTTAGAGTTTACTTCATGTTGATGAAAAACATGATTATTAGTTCTCAAGATATGTAAGACAATTAGAATTATGTCATGTTCATTAAAAACATGATTATTAGTTTTCAAGATATGTGAGAGAATTAAAATCTGAAAAAAACCTCAAAATAAAAGTAGTAGAAACCTCGAAACCCCACTATAATTTTTCTCTCGAAAAAACTGAAGGAATTAACAAGGAAAAATTAACACCTCACACAATATCACTTCACTTGTACTTTTCCAAAACTTTTGTGCACTAAAAAAACTTTTTATAAGCCCTGTGTGAAGGGTTCCATAAACCACAAGCAAACACTAAACACTCGCGACAATAAACGCGTGAAATTGTGGAAAATTACACGGAAACTTTGAGAAAATTTGGAAAAAATGACTTCGCTTCACATGATTTGTAATCCGACTGAGTTTTTATAAAATACCGATGATGTCAGTTTGAGAAGGCAATGTGATCAGGGGGCGTCAACCTGCTACACAAAGGAATGCTCCGTTGCTTACCGTGATACGGAATGTTGCAAGTAAATGATACAGAAAAGCAAGTAAACACCTCATTTTCTAAATTCATCTTAATTACTACAATCATCTATTGAGCTAGGCAGTACCGGTTAATAGACAGACAGACTGATTAGTCACGTTGAAACAGCACACACCGATGGCTAATCAGTGTGTGTATGCTTCATAAACAATTACTATACATAAAACTTGACTAACCTGTTAAATTTTCCATGATGATCTTTCAATCATATATAACTTCTTCAATTATATTTTGTTCATTTTCAATTTGTTCAATGTTTCTTATGGGAAGCGGTTGTCCCAGTGGTAGCAGGCGAGTCTAATCGGTGAGATTAGATAAGAGACGGCGCCTACCACTCCTGTTGTAACGGTGACCGGCTCCTCTAAATACAATTTTAGAGCTTCAAAATCCCTTGCATAATCATTTGTTCATTTTTCTATGATCAACGTCAATTTCTATAATCATCTGATCAAAATTAACCAACATTATTATCATAATTATTAACCACAATTTCAATAATTATTGTGTTAAATTTTCCTTAATTAACCTCAATTTCTATGATAATCTGTCCAATTTTCATGAGATTTGCATTTCAATGACTTTTTCATGAACGACATTTTTCAAGACATTTTTCAAGTTTTAAAATTATTCATAATGAGTCTCATTCTATACATTCATATTTAAAATCATTGAATTAGTTTCAAAAAACATTTGAATCACAAATAATTCAATAGTGTATCATCATGTTCATATAATGGATCAGGGCCTGGTCACATACGATTGTGGTTTGCTTTACTTTACTTCACTTCACTAACAAAGCTAACTGGTTTACTTCACTTCACTAACAAAGCTAACTGGTTTACTTTACTTCACTTTACTAACAAAGCTAACTGGTTTACTTCACTTCACATAGTAAATCTATATAAATCGTATGGTATATAGTAAGTGAAGTGAAGCAAAGCAAACCACAATCAAAGTAGCATTGTAAGTGAAGTGAAATAAAGCAAACCACAATCGTATGTGGCCAGGCCCTCAAGGATTGATTATAACTCATCTGGGAGACCAAATCAAAATTTTATTGATATCATTGCAATATTGCAATCCTGCAACGTAATTAATCGACATCATTTTTTTTATAGTTGAAAGATTTTACATTTATCAAACTTTGAAGACAGAAACATAAATTTTTCAATAAAGTGCATTGTCAGCACATATTTCAGCAATCAATGACCTCAAATACTAATGAAAATAACTGCAAGGTTTGTAGAACAGTTCACTAACCTTGCGACAACTGCACTTTTTATAGTAGCCTACGTTTTTAAAGTAGTTTATTAATTTTTTATTTTATTTTGTGTATAATTCGATCTTGGAACCTTTGGATAGACAGACGCTTATCGCCCTCGGCTACGGACCACTCCTAATTTTTTTATTCATTTTTCTATTTTTTATAAAATAATTTATTCATTTTGTAATGTTTCCGCATGATTAAAAATGAAAATCAATTCTTTGTTAGTCCAATATTAACCCAATAACTGGGGTGTGAAGAATTTTTAAATAAAATTTTTTAAGTTCAGAAACTACAAGGACGATTTGGTTTAACGATGGAAGAAAGCTATAAAGTTCTATAATTAATATTTGCTGATGCAGAGGGCTTCAAAACTTTATAAAGTATAGCTTTCTTTGGAATTTCATTTCACTTATATTTATGATGGATTTGGTTTCAAATTGTAGAGAATTCTATTCTTCCAATAGAGATAGATATTCTTCCAACTTCCAAAAGACTTTGAGATACGAACGGAAAAGTTATCAATAACTTTTAGGCTAGGCGTACACCGGTTAGTCAAGACAAGACAAGACGAGATTAGTCACGTTTAGTCACAGTACTTCACATAGTTGCTTATGAAGCAACACACACCGATTAGTCATTGCATCTGTGTGTGCTGCTTCGTAAGCAACTATGTGAATTACTGTGACTAAACATGACTAATCTCGTCTTGTCTTGTCTTGACTAACCGGTGTACGCCTAGCCTTAGGTTTTTTAAGACATAACATATCAAAACCATACCAATATTTGAAAAATAGATAAAATTAAAAAAACAATAAGTAATTCAAGAACAGCTGGCTAGAGTTACTGCAAGTTTCAATTTCAATATTTTATTTTGTCAAGTCTAACAGGAAATTTTTTCTGTACAAAACTTGTTTTGGTCACAATCCTGTGAATAATAAAATTTCAAAATTTTTTTCAATAAGGCAAAGCTTAAAATACTGAAGATTAAAAGCTCTTCAGGTGCTAATTATTCAACAGAATTTTATCATATGTAAATTATCTATGTAAACAAATAGTAAGCATATTTTTTTAGTTCGATTTTGGCTATTGAACTATTGTATTTATAGAAGACAATCATATGATCAGTGTTGCTATTTAAATAGCTGATTTAAGGCAGGAATAATCCAAGTCTTTAAAAGACGTTTATAAAGAAGACCTTTAAAGTCTTTAAAAGACATTTTTAAAGAAGACCTTCAAAGTCTTTACCCTTTCTTTAGACCTTTCAAATAATACCTTTTTAAAAGACCTTTTCAATAATCTGTGAGATTCAGCATTTGTGGGTTAACTATTGTGATACTGGTCGCCTAATCAGCTGGTTTTCGCCAAATTAAATGAGTCCTGCTATAAATACTGTAAATTTTAGTAATACTGTAAAATATTTAGCTAATTTGACAGGACTAAAAACAGAGCACCAGATTCCGTTACAACCAAGAGCAACTGAGCAAGTTTCCGTTGCAACCGAAAGCAACGCAGTCAGCTTCCGTTGCACCCACAAGCAACGGAGCATTTCTTTCTGTTACTACTACCTACACTTGAAACACGCCTTCCGGATAGAACCGTTCATCGCTTATCTTTTTCTCAAGATAACGCCATCTAGAGTGGAATCTCACAACTGTCAAAGCTATTTGCAAATAATTCCATGCATGACGCTCTTATCAATTACACCACAAGTCTGCTTCTCCTTCTTCTTCTTGTTTCTTCTTCCTTCTTCTTCTTCTTCTTCTTTTCTCTTCTTCTTCCTCCTTTTCTTGCTCTTCTCCTTCTCCTTCTACTTCTTCATAATCTTCTTATTCTTGTCCATTTTCCTTATCCCATTCAGCATCCTCAAGTCAATTCCTTTCTACTTCTAGTATTCTACAGCTTGTCTTTGTCTATGAATCTTTTTCTTCTTCCTTTCTTATTTTATCTTTTTCTTCTACCTCTACTCCTCCTCCTCCACCAACTCCTTCTCCTCTTTCTTCAACCTCTCCTTCACCACTACCTCTTCCTCCTCCTCCTTCTCTAGTTTCCTTTTATCCTTCTCCTTCTTATATTACTTCACACACTCATAATCCTCTTCTTTTTCTCCTTTCCCTAATCAATTTCCACATTATCCTCCTCCTCCTCTTCCTCCTCCTTCTTCTTCTTTTCCTTATCTAATTCAGGATCCTCAAGGTAATTCCTTCTAGAATCCTACAGCTTCTCTTCATCTACAAACCACCTTCTTCTTCTTCTTCTTCTTCTTCTTCTCTTCATCTTCTTCGTCTTTATTCTTCCTTGGCATTATCCTTCTCCAAACAATTTCCTTCTAGTCTCTTGCATCTTCTCTTTCGTCTCTTCTTCTTCTTCTCTTCTTTTCTTCGTCTTTGTTCTTCCTTATGGCATTATGCTTCTCCCAAACAATTTCCTTCTGGTCTCTTGCAGCTTCTCTCCGTCTACAAATCTTCTTCTTCTTCTTTTTCTTCTTCTTCTTCTTCTTCTTCTTCTTCTTCTTCTTCTTCTTCTTCTTCTTCTTTTCTTCTTCTTCGTCTTGTTCTTCCTCATTATATTCTCCCAAACTTTCCTTCTGGTCTCTTGCAGCTTCTCTTTGTCTACAAATCTTCTTCTTCTTCTTCTTCTTCTTCTTCTTCTTCTTCTACAAATCTTCTTCTTCTTCTTCTTCTTCTTCTTTTCTTCTTCTTCTTTGTCTTTCTTCTTCCTTATGGCATTATGCTTCTCCAAACAATTTCCTTCTTGGCTTCTCTTCATCTAAAATCTTCTCTTCTTCTTCTTTCTCTTCTTCTTCTTCTTTCTTCTTCTTCTTCTTCTCTTAACTTCGAACCTTCTTCTTCTTCTTCTTATTTTTCTTATTCTTCTTGATGATGAACCATTATCTTTTTTTTTGTTGACTGTCTACTCAGACCTCCCCTTCAAGGGATCCACACTACAATGTGTTTCCCAACCCATACCTTTCAATTATTATCTATCAAAGATAGCCTACCCGATAATAAATTACATTTAACCCAACCCTAGACAACACAAGAAGAAAAGGAATCTTTACAAAGCCAAGGTCGAAACTGTTTAAAAAAAAACAACTTAGAACTTAGTAGTAAAATTGTTTTAGGGAGGCGACTGAATCAAACTACAGAGAGTGTATAGTAACAGTGTGGCCATTTGTGTAAA
This sequence comes from Laodelphax striatellus, assembly GCA_017141395.1. Classification (NCBI taxonomy): domain Eukaryota; kingdom Metazoa; phylum Arthropoda; class Insecta; order Hemiptera; family Delphacidae; genus Laodelphax; species Laodelphax striatellus. Next base: position 2,903,444 of record CM029543.1, on the reverse strand, counting down.
GCTCTCCATAACAGTATTTGGAGATCATTACTCCCCCCCCCCCCACCATACTTTTGCCAAATTCTTGAATTTTGATATGATATTACAGGCTCCATGAACCCATCCATTTTTCAAACTCATTTCTAGAGAAACAACATCGAAAATAACTTTTCTAACAATAAAAATAGTCTCTCTACTCTTGCTATTGTGTTGAAAGCTTAAAATGATGAAAACTAACACTGGCAAAGGCAAATATTGTAGGTAAGAAGTGAATCACTCAACATAACAAATGATTTGCGTTTCATTTCAATGTAAATGTTATGGGAATTGGCAAAAGTATGGTGGATTTGTCCGAGCTAACCAATCAAAAGTGTGTCTCTGTACGCCCAACTATAGATTTTCTGTGATGATCCAATATCAGTTCGATGGATAATAGAGCAAGGTAAATAGCATGAGGAAGGAAAAAAGGGAAAGACAACATGCTACACTATAGTGCAGCGAAACACTAACTGACCGCGAAAAATTGCATGAAATGACACAAAAAGGTGGATGAACTCAGTGAGAGAATTGACACATAGGACATAATTTGAAAAAAAAGTAGAAGAAGGAGAAGATGAAGAAGAAGAAGAAGAAGAGAAGAAGAAGAAGAAGAAGAAGAGGAAAAGAAGAAGAAGAGAGAAGGAGGAGGAGGAAGAGGAGGAGGAGGAAGAAGAAGAAGAGAAGAAGAAGAAGAAGAAGAAGAAGAAGAGGAGGAGGACAAACTGAAAAAGGGAAGAGAGGAGATTAATAAGAAGAGAGTAAAGGAGAAGAAAGGAGTGAAAAATGAATGAAGGGGAAGAAGAAGAAGAAAAGTAGACGTAAAAAAAGATAGAGAAGAAGAGGAGGAATTGAGAAAAGGAGAAAAACGAGAAACTGAAAAAGGAGAAAAAGAAGAAGAGAATAATGCAGGATAAATGGGAGAAGAATAAGAAGATGATGAAGAAGAAAAAGTTAGAGAAGAGGAAGAAGAAAAAAGTGAAAGGACAGGGGGAGGAAATTGGGGGAATAAAGGAGGACGAGGAGAAGAAATAGAAGAAAAATGGAAGATGAAGAGGAAGAATATTATGATGATGATGATTATGAGGTAGAATATGAAGAAAACGAAGAAAAAGAGAAGGGGAAAAATAGAGAGTTAGAAGAGGGAGAAGAAAAATGAGATACATGAGAAGAAGGAAAAGACAAGAGAAGGAGACAAGGAAAAATAAGGAGAAAAAGATTGAAGAAGAAAGAATATGTAGGATGGAGAGTTGTGAAGGAGGCGGAGGAGGAGGAGTAGGAGGAGGAGGAGGAGGAGGAGGAGGAGGAGGAGGAGGAGGAGGAGGAGGAGGAGGAGGAGGAGGAGGAGGAGGAGGAGGAGGAGGAGGAGGAGGAGGAGGAGAGGAGGAGGAGGAGGAGGAGGAGGAGGAGGAGGAGGAGGAGGAGGAGAGGAGGAGGAGGAGGACGATGGAGAGGAGGAGGAGGAGGAGGAGGACGAAGGAGGAAGGCAGGAGCAAAGAAGAGTGAGGATGAGGAGAGGTAGTAGGTGTAGTAGTAAGAAGAGAAACAAAGTAAGTAGTAGTAGTAGTAGTAGAAAAATAAAAAAAAAAACATTAGAATGGCATACCAACTGATTGTAGACGTAATCATTGACATTTCACGAGCTCTGGACATTAATGGAACAACGTAACATCACTTAAATCACTGACTGGTGTGCATTGGACTATTTGTTTGTATAGAGTAGACGATCATTATGATCCACCTGCCTCCAGTAACCTGAACGTCTACTAGAATCGTGAAACCCAGCCATTAGTGCAAGATAATTATTTTAAAACATCAATCGAATTTTTTTCCAAGTGTTATCAAAACTATAACTATTAAGGCTAGGCGTACACCGGTTAGTCAAGACAAGACAAGACAATATTAGTCACGTTAAGTCACAATGTAGTCACATAGTTGTAGCTATGTAGCATAATTTAACGATGCAATGACTAATCAGTGTGGCTATTGTTGCTTCCATAAGCAACTATGTGAAGTACTGTGACTAAACGTGACTAATCTCGTCTTGTCTTGACTAACCGGTATACGCCTAGCCTAAGCCATGTATAATTTGACTAATTTATTTAATATGTTTGATAATTAATTGTATTTAACCCTTTCTATCAAATGGAACAAAATTGAAAAGAGGAGGGGGGTTCTGTTGGTTCCACAAAACCTACAGTATAAAGCTAGGCGTACACCGGTTAGTCAAGACAAGACAAGACAAGATTAGTCACTGTTTAGTCACACACACCGATTAGTCATTGCATCGATGTGTGCTGCTTCATGAGCAACTATGTGAATCACTGTGACTAAACGTGACTAACCTTGTCTTGTCTTGTCTTGACTAACCGGTGTACGCCTAGCCTAAGAGTTTTCTGAAGCACTTAGGCCCGCTTTCCCCAACGCTGCTTAAGCAACAGCTGAAGCTCAATCTTGACTTTTCCTATTCTCCGAATGAGGCTTGAGCTAGATGTATAGGCCTAGCTTGAACAGCTATACCTATCACCTATCACTAAAGCTGCGATATCTCAGTCAATATTGGTCCAATCTTAACAAATAAGCTTTTAATCGATTTGTAATTAAATTTACATTACCCCAAAATACTGTTTCTGATTATAGCAATTTTGATTTTTTACTAATATATTTTTCTTGTTCTTTTCAAGAAACAAAATACCTCATCATGTCCGCCATTTGCCTTTCCAGTGCCTCAGTTGGTAAGTGAAAGTCCATATTTACTGTGTCATTATAATGATTATGTGTTATTCAATCGGATTGTATTTACTGTAAATTAGATTTACAAGTTATTCCTCAATATTTTCACTAATTATCAAACGGTTTGTTCAAGTTACTTCAAGAACCACCAAAAATATTGTCCGCCATTTTGAAATACAGGCTGCCATATCTGTTAACAGTTCAATAGCTCAATCCAAAGTAGACAAGATTAAAAAGGCCTACTTGGTCTCAATCGATTGTGATTAAATTACTAAAAGTATCCCTCTGTAAAATATTCGATTATTATCAACGGTTTTCGAGTTGGTTCAAGAAACAAAATTTAAATGTACGCCATTTTGTCACTACCAGTTTTTCGTTATCTCAGCCAATATTATCCAATCTTGCTAACAAGATACGGTTTGATCAATCAAATACTGATTAGAATGCTTGAATTTACTTTCTATCAAGTTATTCTTGTGTAAATTTTTCGTATTAATCATAACGGTTTTGAGTTATTCAAGAAAGTAAGAGGAATGAGTTAGTAACCGCCAATTTGTCACTAAAGCTGCCATATCTCAGTCATTGGTCCAATTCAACAAATACGGTTTAAATCGATCTTGAAATGATTAAATTTACTACTAAAAAGGTGGGTAAAGTTATTCTTGTCAGAAGCTTGGTTTAGACATAAATTGCAACGGAAACTAGATATTCAAGAAATAAAATTTCGAGCGGTTTTGTTGCTTCCTATATTACACGCAGCACTCGATTTGAAAAATTGTACTGCAAACTCTTATTAGCTTTGTCTAGTTGGGATACTAAAGTGTTGGTAGAAGTTTCAATTTCAATTATATTTCATTTTTGGAGACCCTAAGTCTAATAATAAGTGAAAAAAACAAACAAGGTAGCCAAAGAGTGACTAAGGACTTGCCTGGGCTATTTCAAATAGCTGGAAAGACTCTCTCTTAGATACTGTGGGTCTTTGACCAGAACAATGCCCGAGTATTTCAGGATTCTGTTCCATTTGATACGAAAAGGAATGTTGGCGGACTCCACCACCAACCGAGGCACTGAAAGGCAAATTACGATTGTTATTGTTGTGTGTATACAAAGGGTTAATATATCAATTAATTATCAATCAAATTTGCTATAATCAGAGAAATTAGTCAAATTATACATGGCCTATAGTCTTGATAACACGGAAAAAATCGATTGATGTTTTAAAATTGTCTTGCACTAATAGCTGGGTTTCACGATTCTAGTGGACGTTCAGGTTACTGGAGGCAGGGATCATAATTGATCATCTACTCTATACAAACAAATAGTCAATGCTTTCCCAACCAGTCAGTGATTTACAGTGATGTTACATCTGTTCATTAATTGTCAGAGCTCGTGAGCAGTCAAGATTACGTCTTTCAGCAATCATATGGATTATATGATTCCATTCACTTATACAAACCAATAGTTCACACCGTTTATTTTTTCTAGGTGCATTTTCTTCTTTGTTTTATTTCTTCCTCCATCCTCCTCTCCTCCTCCTCCTCCTTCTTCTCCTCCTCCTCCTCCTCCTCCTCCTCCTCCTCCTCCTCCTCCTCCCTCCTCCTCCTCCACCCTCCTCCTCCTCCTCCTCCCCTCCTCCTCCTCCTCCATAACTATTTTATGATCTCCGTCTCAATGTTGCAATTATTGCCTCTTGCCGTTCGGTGTACAATCTTTTTCTCCTTATTTTGTGTCTCCTTCTCTTGTATTTTTCAGGAAAAAGAGCAGAAAAAATTGAGCGTCAGCTGTTTACACTGAGCAACGTTAGAAAGGGGGCCCTATAGTCCGATTCAAGTCAAGCAGTCAGCATTGGTTTATATGAGGAGCATTGGGGATGCCAAGTTTCAGTGAGGAGAGAAAGAGAAAACTGCAACTCAAACGTGTTTGTTGGGACTGCAAGGACAACAATGCACAGTGCGGCAACTATGCACAGTGCGAATAGACATTAGCAACCGCCTTTGTGCTGGAACAAGGATAGCAACCTCTTCCATGCTTATCTCATTTTTCCTTACAACTATTTCAAACTGATGTAGGAGCACAGGAACTGAATCCAACTAGTGGTGCGATCTTGCGGTGAATGTGGCAACTACTTGCAGCCAATTGCTCCTCCCACTATGAAAAGAAGGCGTGTCATCTAGCAACTCCCACCGGCCAATCACAGCTCACTATCCGCCCTTTCAATGATAGCATCCGCCATTTTGTTTTGTTCATCAACAGCACTACTCCGTATTCATACCTTGGTTATACACCATTGCCAATCGAATACTTTTCAGTGCTGTTTCTAAAATTTCAAAGACAGAAACGCTAATGTTTTTCATAAAAATGTTGTTATTATTATAATTGACATCATACAAATTGTTATCAATAATATTTATTTATTTATTCATTTATTGGCAAGATACATTACAATGTGGGAAGAATCAACAGACATTTATCCAAAACTGCTTCTTTCCCAAATTTTGATAAATAGTCCAGAGGTTATGTTGTTGATTCATCTTACTGAAATTGTGAGTCCAAAAAACTATTAACTAACAATAATTTTGAATTTCTTAGATTTCTACATGACAAATTCAAATGAATGAATGATGGCATATATTCTTGAAATTATTCTTAATTTATTCTTCATTTTAAGATGAAAAAGTTTCCATTTGACAACAACCAATTAGTATGTAGAATTATAAGAATAATTGCCATGTATGATACCAAAATACTCAATTTTTTTCAATTTAGAGTTGTTACTTATTGATGAACGTTAGTTCCTTTGTAAGATTAAATTTCAGAAAATGACAATCTCAAGATAAAGAGAAGCATAAAGCTGTAGCAACTCAAAGTAATCATTGAAACATTTTGGATCAAAAATATTTATTCAATATTTGTATTAACATTATATTAATAATATTACATTGATAAGCATTTGTATTTTAGAATATCAACAATGAATACTAGGATGTAGTCAAATATCACTGTGTCAGAAGACAATAAACAATTATTGAGAATATTGAATAAAACTGGAATACATGTTTTATGAGTCAATCTTAAATTCAATCTTACAAAAAAACCGTTCATAAATACTCTAAGGCTGTGCATACACCGGTTAGTCAAGTCAAGACAAGACAAGATTAGTCACGTTTAGTCACAGTAATTCACATATTTGCTTATAAAGCAGCACACACTGATGCAATGACTAATCGGTGTGTGTTGCTTCATAAGCAATTATGTGAAGTACTGTGACTAAACGAGACTAATCTCGTCTTGTCTTGACTAACCGGTGTACGCCTAGCCTAATAAATACTCTTATAAATACTTTAAATACTTTTATTAATTAATAAAATTCGAATATACAATTAACAATTCTCTAAATTAACTCCTTCCCAGATTACAGTCTTAATCTGTTTACAGTTTATTTCAGACCACTATTTTTTTGAGATTTGATTTTACAAAGCCTAGTGCCCATAAATTACTAGCAACCCTAAAATAGACGCTCTCTCATCCTTACCCTATCCTGTCACAGGATCTCTGTTAAATCCTTTATAGCAGACAAATAATGTTGGAAAGCATGCAGGATTAGAAATATACTGCCTTTATCCTTGTTTATTTATAAAATCCCACAAAATGGCCGCCAACAAATTAAATTGTCTGTGACACATCTTTTGAATTTTCTATTTATTCCACGTTTGTTGTCTCTCTTTTTTTTCTTCTCACTTCCCTTCTCCCTTTACTATTTCATCTTCCTTTTTTACTTCAAGCCTTCATTTTCTGTTCGTTCTTTGTCTCATCCAATATCAAGTCTGTTCATTTTTTCGCCATCCTTTAAAATTTGAGTCACTATTGGGATTCAAGTTAGCTACTAGTCTAGCTACCAATACAACTTCATTATACTCATGCCTAATGGCTGGTTTTCACGATTCTAGTAGACGTTCTGGTTACTGGAGGCAGGTTACCGGTTAACAAATCTTACTGGTTACTGGTTAACTCAAACAAAACCTCAAAAACAAAATCAACAAGAAGTAAAGAAGGATGAAGAGGAGAAGGAGGATGATGATGAGGAGGAGGAGGAGTCTGCGAAGGAGAAGGAGTAGGAGGAGGAGGGAGGAGGAAGAGGGAGGATTAGAAGGAGGAAATGAGGAGTCTGTGAAGGAGAGGAGGAGGATTAGGAGGAGGAGAATGAGGAGGAGGAGGTCTGTGAAGGAGTAGGAGGAGGATTAGAAGGAGGAGTCTGTGAAGGAGAAGGATTAGTAGAATTAGAAGGAGGGAAGATGAGGAGGAGGGAGGAGGATTAGGAGGCAAAATAGGAGAAAGAAGGAGGAGGAGGAGAATGATGATGATGATGATGATGAGGATGATGATGATGATGATGATGATGATGATGATGATGATGATGATGATGAGAAGGAGGACGAGGAGAAAGAAGGATGGATGAAATGGGAAGGAGGAGGAGGAGGAGAAAGAGAAGGAGAGAGAAGAAGGAAGATGAGAAGGAGGAGTGGAAGAGGAGGAGGAGGAGAGGAAAGAGGATGAGGACGACGAGGATGAGGTGAGTGGAAGAGGGAGGAGGAGGAAGAGAAGGATTTGTGAGGATGGGGGAGGAAAAGAATGGAGAAGTCTAAGAAGAGGAATAGGAGAGGTGGGAGGGAGGATTAGGAGGAATTGGAGAGGAAGAGAAGAAAGAAGAGAAGAAGAAGAAGAAGAAGAAGAAGAAGAAAAAGTAAGAAGAAGAGAAGAGGGAGAAAGAAGAAGAATAAGAAGAGAAGAGGACAAGAACAGGAGGAGGAGGAGGAGGAGGAGGGAGGAGGAGGAGGAGGAGAAGGAGGAGGAGGAAAAAAGAAGAATAAGAAGAGAGAAGAGGGAGAAGAAGAGGAGGAGGAGAAGTAGGAATTAAACGAATAAGAAATAGGAGGAGAAAATAGGAGTTAAGAACGAAAAACAACAACAAAACCAACAACATTACTAACTCCCAAACCTCTCACCTTTTCCTTATCGCGTGCAGTCATCGGACCCGTCTCGAATCCGCCGGCGACGCCATTTGCAATCGACGGCAGCGACGCCGACGTACTGAGACAGTAACCGGCCACATCCGGCGTCCATCTTGTTCGCGTCCGATTCGTCTGTCGCTCCCACTCGTGGAAGTTCCACACATAGTGTACGGCGTTAACAACCATTGTCAGCATTTGTTTGCCACTGTCTCTCACTACTTTTGGGACGTGCCTTGTAGCATGTAAATTTGTCGACGATTGCTTTCTCCAAAAATGTCTCACTATTTTTTGGACGTGCCTTGTGACATGTGAATTTGTTGACTACTGCTTTCTATTGCATTTTGTAGCATGTGGAATTTGTTACCCTGATGCACTTCTTAGCATAAGGATTTGCTGCTTATTTTTCTCGTCTCACTACTTTCGGGATGTATTTTGTAGCATCAAAATTTGTCAACAACAGCTTTTTTCAAAAACGTCTCACTATTTTTTGGACGTGCCTTGTGACATGTGAATTTGTTGACAACTACTTTCTATTGCATTTTGTAGCATGTGGAATTTGTTACCCTGATAACTTCCAAAATCATCTCACAATTTTTGGTAAGTACTTCGTAGCATGTGTGGGATGTATTTTGTAGCACCTGGATTTGATGACCAATACTTTTTTCAAAATTGTCTCACTACTTTTGGGATATACTACGTAGCACGTGAATTTGTCGACTAGTATTTTTTTCTAAATTGTCTCACCACCTCCCAAAATCACGAGGTGCAACTACCTACGGGTTTCCCAACCAATGAAAGCCATACGCTAACAATAATTTTCAACAAATCAAGCTTATTAGATTCATGTATTGTGAGAGGTTATTAGTTAAAAGTTATGCTGTGTGATTTTTTGTGTCTGCTTTAACAAAGGTCAGCTGCACAATTATTGAAAGTTCCTTTATTGAATTCTCTGTCGTTTGTTTGCAAACGACTCGGGGAACCAAGAATGTTGGTACAAGAAGACACAAGAAGAAGAAAAAGGAGAAGATACAAGAAGAAAAAGAAGAAGAAAAATACAGGGAAAGTAGAAGATACGAAAAGAAGAATACTGGAAAAGAAAAAGAAAGAGAAGAAGAATACAGGGGAGGAGGAAGAAGAAGATGACAGGGGAAGAAGGAGAAGAAGAAGAAAACAGAAGGAGAAAAGAAGAAGATACAAGAAGAAGAAAAGGATGCAGAGAAAAAGATAGGAAAAGAAGAATGCTGTAGAAGAAAACAAGGAGAATAATACAGGGGAGGAAGAAGAAGATGACAGGGGAAGAAGGAGAAGAAGAAAACAGAAGGAGAAAAAGAAGAAGATACAAGAAGAAAAAGGAGAAGAAGATAGGAAAAGAAGAATACTGGAAAAGAAAAACAAGGAGAAGAATATAGGGGAGAAAGAAAGAAGATGACAGGGAAGAAGGAGGAGAGAAGAAAACAGAAGGAGAAAAACAGAAGAAGATACGAAGAAGAAAAAAAAGACAGAGAAGAAAGAAGATAGGAAAGAAGAATACTGTAAAAAGAAAAACAAGGAAGAATACAGGGGATGAAGAAGAAGATGACAGGGAGGAAGAAGAAGAAGAAGAAGAAGAAGAAGAAGAAGAAGAAGAAGAAGAAGAAGAAGAAGAAGAAGATACAAGAAGAAGAAAAGAAGGTAGGAAAAAGAAGATAGAAAAAGAAGAATACTGTAAAAGAAAAACAAGGAGAAGAATACAGGGGATGAAGAAGAAGATGACAGGAGGAAGAAGAAGAAAGAAGAAGAAGAAGAAGAAGAGAAGAAGAAGAAGAAGAAGAAGAAGATAGATGGGGAAGAAGAAGAAAGGAAGAAGAAGAAGAAGAAGAAAGAAGAGAAGATACAGGAAGAAGAAAAAAGAAGGATACAGGGAAAAAGAAGATGTAAAAGAAGAATACTGTAAAAGAATACAGGGATGAAGAAGAAGATGACAGGAGGAAGAAGAAGAAGAAGAAGAAGAAGAAGAAGAAGAAGAAGAAGAAGAAGAAGAAGAAGAAGAAGAAGAAGAAGAAGAAGAAGAAGAAGAGATAGGAAGAAGAAAAAGAAGGATACAGGGGAAAAAAGAAGATGAAAAAGAAGAATACTGTAAAAAGAAAAACAAGGAGAAGAATACAGGGGATGAAGAAGAAGATGACAGAGGAAGAAGAAGAAGAAGAAGAAGAAGAAGAAGAAGAAGAAGAAGAAGAAGAAAGTTTAAAAGAAAGAAACGTTGTGTGGGTGAAGACACAGAACCGAACTTAACTGAATAAAGTGACATGCCTCAAGATATATGAGAGCGCACAGCATTCTCGTAGAGGTGTTGTCGCAACAATAAAATTTATATTTATAAATTCGAAAATATTTCAAGCTCCAACTTACTGTGTTCAAAGCGAATAGAATGAATGAAAGAGAATAATTATTTCATTTGACTGAAAACAAACTAAGAGGAGGAAGGTGAATGAGAAGAAGAAAAAGACGAAGAAGAAGAAGAAGAAGAAAAATGAAGAAGAAGAAGAAAAAGAAGCAAGTAAATACAGAAATAGATGAAGATGTAGGAAGGAATGCAAGAATGTGGAATTTATTAGCTTCCAAAGATGCGTCACTCTATTCATGTATTAGAAAGGAACTGTGTTATAATATGAGAGAGATAGAGATATTAGTTTGGATTCTTTATTCCTGTGGATAACAAAATTAATTGGCTTGAATTCTGGATTATGATAGTTGAAAATGTAAGCAATTATTATTTCATGAATTTAGAAAGCAAAAACAGAAGAATTATTCACTGATATGAATATTGATGAGGTGCAGTGTGCTAACAATATGATTGTGATGTATCCACATGAAACAACCACAGAGAAGTAAAGTAATACTTTACTTCTCTGTGAAACAACATAGTTTAAAGATGAAAATGTCCATTCTTGGATATTCAAGATAAAAATAGTAATAGAGAAATTTTTATAATATTGATGTAGTCGGATTACTAAGTTGAAATTACTGTATAACAATATTATTTAAGAATACACTTTTGTGGGATAGATTTCATTTAAATACATGAATCCCAACTTGAAATGAATTTCACGAATAATTTAAAACACATAGGTAATAATCATTTGAAATTTCATAAATATTTGTGGATCAATCTCTTTTATAAACTTGATCAAATTTAGACGGTAAGGTAGGTAACTGAAATAACTGTCTACTTTTTTCCTATAACCTACAATATTTTAGTTCACTGAAACGCGCTCTGAAGAAGCATTACAACATTGCGAAATGACCAAAAACTCTAATCTTGTGAGTATAATTTTCCTCTTTAAATTTCTATATTATTTTAAATTGCAAGATTACTTGAAAGTAATTGTAATTTTTGTAATTAGAATTTTTTAGGAAACAATTCATCTCGTTTACCAAAACCTGACAGTTATTTATAAAAACATTTGAGACTTCACGTTGTGGTGGGTTTTCTTTGAGACTTAGGCTAGGCGTACACCGGTTAGTCAAGACAAGACGAGATTAGTCACGTTTAGACAAAGTAATTGCTTGTGAAGAGATGAAAGGTGTAGCCATAAGCAACTAGTGAATTAACGGAAAGAAACTAACTTGAAAGTTGTGGTGTGATTTATAAGAAGATGATCAAGGAAACAAGGTAGAAGAATCTATTTTCAGTTATTGAATTGAGACCGAGTAGAAATCTTAGTTTCTATTCTTTAAAGAAATGCATTGGAGAAAAAATTGGAAATTGTGAAAATAAACCAACACATAAGCAACGGCACTGAATCACACATTCATCCACCGTATAACACAAACGAACAACGTATTGGAGCACTGGTTAAGCGACGTAATCGACGTAGACACATTGGATGGGTGACCGCGCTTCAAATCACGCACTGAATGTTTCAACACTGACCGAAGATTCGAATCGTAACTGAGATTGAGTCGAGGCAAAGAGCAGGGACAAACAAGAAGAAAAAGAAGAGGAGGAGGAGGAGGAGGGAGGAGGAGGAGGAGGGAGGAGGAGGAGGAGGAGGAGGAAGAGTGAAAAAAAATTGAGTAGAAATCAAGAAGATAGAGAGGAAGAAGAAAAAAGGAGGAGAATAAGAAAGAGAAGAAGAAGAAAAGGGAAAGAAGACAAAGATGAACAAAAAAAAGAAGCACAATTAAAAGAAGTAAACTGAAGTGAAAAAATGTGATAGAGACAACTGAATAATTTTTCAATGAAAGGGGGAAACTGGTGGGAAGGGAAAACTGGGGGAAGGGGAAACTGATGAAGAAGAAGAAGAAATTGAAGGAAGAAAAATAATAAAACTAGTAGGAAAACAAGTAGAAATAGTTGAAAAAGCGCAGTAAGTGGTAGAAAGGACCCTAAAACTATTACAAAACTTTGTGTAATTGGGGAAATTAGGGGACAGATTGGGGTAGCAATAAATAAACCTAAGACAAAAGAATGAATAGGATAAGGTAAACAAGGAGGAAAAGGTGAAAAGGAATTTTGATAACAGTGTGAAACGAAAAGCGAAATAGGTGTGAAGCAGAGTAAACGACGCGACAACACTAAAGCATGAGTCAGACTGAGAAACTATTCAATAAAATTATTGTGATGCAGGGGAAGTTGAGTTGGTGAAGATGTTTTTGATTTTCGAACTTGAGAAGTGGGGGGAAAGACGGAGAAGAAGAAGAAGAAGAAGAAGAGAGAAGGAGGAGGAGGAGGAGAAGGAGGAAGTGGAGAAAGAGGAAGAGCAGCAGGAGGTTATGGAGAAAGAGGAAGAGAAGGAGGGAATGGAGGAGGAGGAAGAGAAGGAGGAGGAGTGGTTTAAAGTAGGAGGGGCGCGAGAGACGAAATTAACGAAACTATTCATAGGTTCCAGAATTAGCGGACAAACGGATGTACTGTACGCTTGATAACAGTGAGAAGAGAAGAAGAAGAAGAAGAGGAGGAGGAGGAGGAGGAGGAGATGAAAAAGAAGAAGAGGAGAAGAGGAGGAGGAGAAGAAAGAAGAAGATGGAGGAGGAGGAGAAGCAGACGAAAAAGAAGAGAAGAAGAAGAAGAAGAAGAAGAAGAAGAAGAAGAAGGAGAAGTAGAAAAGAGGAGGCAGGAAAATAAAAAGAGAATAGGAGAAGAAGAAAAAGGAGGAGGAGGAGGAGAAAGAGGGAGAAGAGGAGGAATTGAAGAAAGGGGAAGGAGGAGGGAGAGGAGGAGGTGGAGGAGGAGGAGGGAAAGAAGAAGAAAGAAGAAGAAAGAAGGAAAGTAAGAGGGAGAGGATGAGGAGGAGAAAGGAGAAGTAGATGGAGGAGGAGGAAGAGGAGGAGAAGGAGACGAAGAAAAAGAAGAAGAGGATAAACATGAAGAAGAGGAAAAGAAAGAACAAGTAGAATGAGAGAGAAGAGAAAAGAGGAAAGAATACATAAAGCAGAAGAAGAGAGGAAAAACGACACAAAAAGAAGAGGAAGGAAAAGAGACATGAGAGAGAGAGAGAGAGAGAGAATAGAATAGTTCATAAAGAAAAACAATCATTTCTCTCATTCAACATTTCTCTCCAAAGAGAGAGTGAGAGAGAGAGTGAGAGAGAAGTGGTGAAAAGGAAAAAATCAAGAACAAAAGAAGGAAGTCAAAATGGGAGGAACAATAAAAAGGAAAGCGATAAAACAAAAAGAAAGAGAGAAATATGTGGAGAGGAAGATCTGATGATCGGGATGGAATGGGGGAAGAAAGAGGAGAAGGAGGAGGAGGGGAAGGAAGGGAGGAGAAGGAGGACGAGAAGGGAAAGGAGGAGGAGAAGGTGAGAAAGGATGAAGAGGAGAAGGAAAAGAAGATGGAGGAGAAGAACGATTAGGAGAATTAAAAAATTATTGAATAGAAAGAGGAAAAACAAGAAGATAGAAAGAGAAATGAAGACAATAAAAAGTAAAGGAGGGAGAAGCAAGGTAAAGGTGTAAGTAGTAAAGTCTTTGTTCAGTGATTCCAATAATAATATTATTGAACAAAGATGACAGACTATATTCCAAGAGCTTATCTCTCTCTCCCTCTCTCTGTCACTGTCGCTCTCTCATTCTCTCTACGGCCACAAATAGAATTTGGAATATTATTGTACTCTATTGACAAGATTTGTGATCAGAAATTTGTTAACAGAGACAGAATGGGTAGAAATTCAAGGGCGGGGAAAAAAGTAGAGGTACATGGAGGAGGAGGAGAAGGAGGAGGAGGAGGAGGAGGAGGAGGAGGAGGAGGGAGGAGGAGGAGGAGGAGGAGGAGAAGGAGGAGGAAGATGAGGAGAAGGAGGAGGAGGAAGGAGGAGGAGGAAGGAGAAGGAAAAAAAAGAAGAGATAACATCGACAAAGGGAAAGAAGAAGAAGAAGAGAGGAAGAAGAAGAAAAGAAGAAGAAGAAGATGAAAAAGCGAAAGAAGAAAAAGAGAAAAGAGGAGATAAAAAAGAATTAAATGGGATAAGTTGAAAGAGAAGGTTGAGACGAACTTTTTCAAGGCAAAACTAGCCCAAGTAGGCTACATAATAGAATAAGTTGTTTAGGATATTTAGACGAAACATGATGCCATACAAACGAAAAACTTTACTGTAAAGAAAACCATTAATGCAAACTTTAATGGTAAAACGTTACTGCCAAGGTAAAATGTATAGAAAGAGTAAAAAGAACCGAGATCAATTGAAATTAAATGTAAGAACTAATGAATGAAACAAAATCAGACGGCAAGAACAGACTAAGAGAAATTTACACAAAAATTTAAACAAAATTGAAGTAATAGGTTAGTCGAATAATCAAAACAAGGACTAATAAAATCAATTATAAAGATTGAACAAAGGAAAAATTTCTAGACAAACTTGGTAGTAGGGGATAGTCAAAGGACTCACAAAAAGGAGACGGAAAAAGAGGAAGAAAAAACAAAAAGGAATTAAAAATAGATTGAGAAAAGGGGAGAAAGCGGATTAAGAGTTGAAAATAGAAATGGACATTTGGGCTTTTTAATGATGCGCTTTAGACTGCATCCCAATGCTAGGCTATTAGTGAGTCATAAATAAATGTCGTCTGGAACGAAGAAGAAGAAAAAGAAGAAGTAGAAAGAGAAGAAGGAGAGAAAGAAGAAGAAGAAGAAGAAGAAGAAGAAGAAGAAGAAAAAGGAGGAAGACAGAAAGAAGTAGAAAGAAAGAAATAATGACATAAAGAAGAAGGGGAAGAAGAAGAGGGAGGAGAAGAAGAAGAAAAAAAAGAGAAGGAAGGAAAGAAGGAGAAAAAGTAGGAGGAGCAGGAAAGAAGAAGAGAATTAGGAGAAGGAGAAGAAGAAGAAGAGGAAGAGAAGAGAAGGAGGAAGAAGAAGAGAAGGAGGAGAAAGGAGGGAGGAGGAGGAGGTGGGAGGGAGAAGGAGGAAGAAGAGGAAGGAGAAGAAGAGAGGAGGAGGAGGAAAAGAAGGAGGGAGGAGAAAAAAGAAAGGAGGAGAAGAAAGAGAAGGAGGAAGGAGAAGGAGGAGGAGAGAGGGAGGAGAAGAGGAAGAGGAGAGGAGGAGGAGGAGGGAGGAAGAGGAGGAGGAGGAAGAGGAGGAGGAGAAGAAGGAGGATGATGAGAAGAAGAAGAATCAGAAAGGAGGAGAAGAAGAAGGAGAAGAAGGAGTAGGGAGAAGAGAAAAAGAGGAAGGAGAGGAGGAAGAGAAAAAGTAAAAAAAATAAAGAGAAGTACGTGGAAGAAATAAAGACCTTGATAAAAATATAGAGCTTTAAAGAGAACAAGAAAAAAGTATATTAAAAGTGAACGAATTATAAGAAAAGAAAAACAAAAGGAAGAGAAGAGAAAATTGATTGGGAAAAGCTGAGGAAGAATGGAGAGTAACACAGAAAGATAAAGGACAAGAAGATGCAAAGCAGGCGGGACAAGAGAATGAAGAGAGAATAAAAAATGAGAGGAAGAAGAAGAAGAAGAAAAAGTAGAAGCATAAAAAAAGAAGAAAAATACAGAGAATTAGTAGAAGGAATAGAATTCCTAAAACACTGCTAAAAAATTTCAAATCAATTTGTGAATCAAACATTTTTCAGAAGGTGAAATTACTCCAATCGTTGGAGCAATATTTTTGTCGCGTCTTTCAAACCTTGAATGGGGAAACAAAACAGAGGACGAATAACTGCGAATACAAGTGTAAAAGAGAGACAGTGAAGAGAGAAAGAGAAGATGACATTGAATGCTTTCTCTCACACACACCACCTACGTCTCACAAATCTATTTTTTGTTTTACCTTTGTGAATTCGAAATTTAATTGTCTGTGAAAAGAACGTAAACGTAGCAGAAGTAGAAGAAGAAGAAGAAGGAGAGAGAGAGAGAAGTGATAGAAGTGAAAGAGAGAAAGACTACATCAAAGAAAAATTAGAATGGAATTTGTATTGGTGGTGGTTTTGATAGATGACAAAATATAGTGTGATTCATTAAATTTGGCGCTTGGCGATCAGTAAACAGCTGATGTTACGCAGCTTTGACACAATAATTCAAAGACTTTTTCAACTCTCGAAAACCTATCAAGTCTTTAAAATAATTTTTTAGAGAATACCTTTTTAAAGTCTTTGCAATAGTCTGCGAGATTTAGCATTTGTAGGTTAAGATAGTATTGTGTCGAAGCTGTATAACATCAGTTGTTTACACAATACTTGACAAAATGCTAAATCGATGCAAGACTTGATCTAAGGTCTTCTTTAAAAGGGTATTTTAAAGACTTTAAAGGTCTTAAAGGCTAGGCGTACACCGGTTAGTTAAGCCAAGACGAGATTAGTCACGTTTAGTCACAGTACTTCACATAGTTGCTTATGAAGCAACACACACCGATTAGTCATTGCATCTATGTGTGCTTCTTGTATTGTCTTGACTAACCGGTGTACGCCTAGCCTAAGACTTTAAAGAAAGTATTTGTTTATTGTGTCAAAGCTGCGTGACATCAGCTGTTCACTGATCGCCATCCGCCAACTTTAATGAATACTACTATGCATGAATAAACTGCTGCTGTATCAAAATTTATGGACCAATTTGAGGCTTTTAATGAGCATTAACACATTAAGGGCGCCATCTTTCCTATGTAATTTTTTAAAACAATACTCAAGAGTTTTTGAGTTTTTCATACAAATTCTTAAATTTCGTTAATTGCTTAGTATTTTGGTGTAAGTAAGGCTAGGCGTACACCGGTTAGTCAAGACAAGACAAGACAAGACAAGATTAGTCACGTTTAGTCACATTAATTCACATAGTTGCTTATGAAGCAGCACACACCGATGCAATGACTAATCGGTGTGTGTTGCTTCATAAGCAACTATGTGAAGTACTGTGACTAAACGTGACTCTTGTCTTGTCTTGACTAACCGGTGTACGCCTAGCCTAAGATAAAAATGTCTGATTAAAAAAAACGTTCTTATAACACTTTGAAAAACATGCGTTCTTTATGCGCCACTCTGTACATGAAAATTCCACAAAATTGTGTCTAAATAACTTGAAAATTAACGAAAAAAAACAACTTACAGATTCAGGTTTCTTATTGAACTGTGAAATCCACTGACACATGTTTCCCATACCACAATAAAGACTGAACTAAATTTTAATTTCACTGAACGCTTTTATCCGAAATTTAACAGACTACTATTATAATGTAGTAGACAAAAGACAACAAATTTTGAAGGTTATGTTTGCACAGGTGTTTTTCAACCATGGAGGTAGGAAGATTAATATTGAACAGTGGAGATTCAGTAATCTATGATCTCTTTGCATTTTATGTGTAGAGCCTATGTTCCCTTTCCAACCATGGAGGTAGGAATAATATTGTTATTGGGCCATATGAATAAAGTTGAGCATTTGCTTATACTTCCAAAATATTGAGCATATTATGCTTCATTTTCTATGAATAAAAGAGAGCAAAACCTTATGCTCATGCTCATCCAAAAATTAGTTTGAGCATTTGCTCAAAAATTGAGGTTATGCTCAAAATTGTATGAATAAACAACAGCATTCGCTCAACTTTTGAAGCAAGTACTTCATAAAAGTTGATTCTAGTCTAGAGCAGCTTTTCACCTTTTGCTCATACTAAAATGGTTCAATTAATTCAATAAATTTAAGCAAAACTGACTGCTTTTTCAATACGGTAGATGTAATAGCATTTAAAGAAGTGAAATGTTAATTGAATTTCTTATTAAGAGTTATATTAGAGAGCAGTGCCTCCGCTTGGAGCGACAAACTTTGAGCGCGGTAACTTTCCATTTTCAATTTTTAATGTTGGAATTTTTTTTCGATGTTAAATCATCGAAAATGTAATTTTAGATTGTCCAAACTTGCGAAAAGCATTAAATTTTGGCCGCTGAAATTCTAACCTTTCACTATAGAAACAAAGTAAGATGAGTCAGCTGATGAAAAATCTTTGAAATAGGTAAGCATTTGCTCCAGATTTCAGAAGCATGAGGTAAGAGTATAAGGTAAAGATTATTCATATAAAAATGAGCAAATGCAAGCAAAACCTTATGCTTCATGCTCGTGCTTATGAGCATAAATATGCTCAGTTTTTATTCATACGGCCCATTGAATAGTGGAAATCTTATCTTATCGGATAGGAGGAAAAACAACGGAAAGGATGGATTCCGAACTTCTCCCATAAACAAAAACCTACCAGATGCTCCAGTCTATATCAATGAAAATTTATCTCCGTATCACCACTATTATCACATTATATACATTCATCTTCACTCACCACTAATGAAGCTTCAAAATAATAATTCAATGCAGAGAATAATTGACACTCACCTGTAAATAAAGAAAACACCAAATTATTTATGAACAATAAAACATAAAATAATAGAAGTCGATGTAATAATTCTAAAAATCTACATTTGAATGTCAATGAACTATGCAAACCTTAAATTGCAGCATGATTAATAGAAGGGAGAATAGAGTACAAGGTAGTGTTCACAAGCATTTCAGTCTATTCAAAGTTCTCT
Source organism: Laodelphax striatellus (assembly GCA_017141395.1). Classification (NCBI taxonomy): domain Eukaryota; kingdom Metazoa; phylum Arthropoda; class Insecta; order Hemiptera; family Delphacidae; genus Laodelphax; species Laodelphax striatellus. The sequence continues at coordinate 2,884,720 of CM029543.1, read as the reverse complement.
AAGGCTAGGCGTACACCGGTTAGTCAAGACAAGACAGGACAAGATTAGTCACGTTTAGTCACGGTACTTTTATGTTCCATATGAATTATTGTGAAACGTGACTAATCCCGTCTTGTCTTGACTAACTGAACGACAGCCCAAGGCCAGCGCCACACTACTAAGAGCTAATGGCGCGGTTTCACGATACCAGTAGACATATTACTGGCATGGGTTGGTCACATGATATTCCATTCTATACAAACAAATGAAAGGGCACACCGACCGGTGTACATTGTCCTGTTTGTTATAGGAAGATCATGTGACCAACCTGCATGCCAATCTACTGAAACCGCGCCAACCAGTGACTCATGTGAGTCAATGATCCTGCTAGGCGTACACCGGCTAGTCATGACAAGACAAGACGAGATTAGACACGTTTAGTCACGGTACATCACATGGCTGTTTGAAGCAGCACACACGAGACTAATCGGTGTGTGTTGCTTCATAAGCACTATGTGGTGCTGACTAATCTCGTCTGTGATAATGCTCAATGTTGGCACGTCGCTCGTAGTGTGGCAATCTGCAATAGTACGCAATGCATTCGTTCACTAGGATCAGTTAGGCTAGGCGTACACCGGTTAGTCAAGAAAAGACAAGACGAGATTAGTCACGTTTAGCCACAGTAATTCACATAGTCGCTTATGAAGCAGCACACACCTATGCAATGACTAATCGATGTGTGTTGCTTCTCCATATTTAGAATTTTTGGATTCAGCAATTTTATACGTATTTTTATCGAAAAATTCATGCTTTTCAAGCTACCGCGACTTGTTCAGGCCTTTACTGTATAGTATGGCACTGAACCTTTAAACCACGCATGAGATACGAGGTTAAAATGTATGCTAATCTTCAATTGATTGTATTTTCAATAACATTAGACCGCTTATTATATTAGAAAACTAAACTATTATTCAGAGGCAAGTGAAGATTATAAAATCACAAAATCAAGAGTATCCAATCAAGGGATCAAGGATCAAGGGAAGCGATTGTCCCAGTGGCAGAGGCGAGTCTAATCGGTGAGATTAGATCAGTGACAGCACCTACCACTCCCGTTGTAACGGTGACCGGCTCCTCTAAATACAAAAATTTATGAGCTTCGAAATCGCTTCCCGGTGGTTCGGAACCCACCTTGAGCTGTAGGTCCATTCATCTCTCATCATCATCCTTCCCATAACCCACGCACAAGCTTACAGCTTATGAGGGAGAAAAATACTATAGTGCGATTTACGTCAAGAAATCAGCATTGTTTATATGAGGAGAATTGATGCCAAGTTTCATTGAGAGAAAAAGAGAAAACTGCACCAAACGTGTTTGTTGGGACTGTGTGCGACAACAATGCACAGTGCGGCAACTATGCACAGTGCGAATAGGATAGAGACATCAGCAACTGCCTTGTGCTAAACAAGGATAGTAAACTCCCATCTAAGCAATGCTGACTTCTTGACGTGAATCGCACTATAGCTTACAGCTAAAGACAAGCTTAGAGCTTACACCTAGCAAAAAAAAGTACCCTAGCCTACTTCCAATCATTCTAGAACCAACGGTTCTAGACATTTCGTAGAATTTTGTTGAAAATCTGTCAAATTTCGTTTCAAAACCACACCTCTTTAGCAATCTGATCGTAAGCTTGGTCTTTGAATACCATTTTAGGCTAGGCGTACACCGGTTAGTCAAGACAAGACAAGACGACATTAGACACGTTTAGTCACAGTACTTCACATAGTTGCTTATGAAGCAACACACACCGATTAGTCATTGCATCGGTGTGTGCTGCTTCATAAGCAGCTATGTGAATTACTGTGACTAAACGTGACTAATGTCGTCTTGTCTTGTCTTGACTAATCGGTGTACGCCTAGCCTTAAGGGACATAAAGCTTCTTTATTTGATGAGATATTTGATTTGCAACGGTTCTAGAAATTTCGTAAAATATTTGTTAAAAATTTGACGAATTTCGTTTCAAAACCACACCTCTTTAGCAATCTGATCCAAAGCTTAGTCTTTGAATACCATTGTAAGGGACATAAAGCTTCTTTATTTGATGAAATATTTGATTTGCAACGGTTCTAGAAATTTCGTAGAATATTTGTTAAAAATTTGACGAATTTCGAAACCTTACCTCTTTAGCAATTTGATCCAAAGCTTGGTCTTCTGCCGAATGTCGCGTTGTTCCTCTTCTTCTTCCTCCTACAGAGTTCTCCATTTCTCTCTCTCTTCTTCTCCTTCTTCTTCTGTTTCAGCTCTCCTTCTGCACACTACACATCACTTGGCACTCATATTGCTCCCGCGCTATCTGTAATAAAGAATAAAAACAATATTAGGAAAATAAGAATTTAGGATAAGAAAATACATTGAATATTTGAAAAACAACAACAATATTAGAGAAATAAAAATTTAGAAGTAGAAAATACATTTAATATTCTACTTTTGACACAGTGTCTGGTGAGTTGTGATGTTAAGGCTAGGCGTACACCGGTTAGTCAAGACAAGACAAGACGAGATTAGTCACGTTTAGTCACAGTAATTCACATAGTTGCTTATGTAGCAGCACACCCCGATGCAATGACTAATCGGTGTGTGCTGCTCATACATCTATGTTAAGTACTGTGACTAAACGTGACTAATCTCGTCTTGTCTTGACTTAAGGTGATATAGTGCGATCCATTCAATTTGACGCTTGGCGATCAGTAAACAGCTGATGTTACGCAGCTTTGACACAATAATCCAAAGACTTTTCAAAGTCTTAAAGACCTTTTTAAAGAAGACCTTTTAAAGAAGACTTTTTAAAAGACCTTTTTGAAGTCTTTGCAATAATCACAGAGATTCAGCATTTGTAGGTTAAGTATTGTGTCAAAGCTGCGTAACATCAGCTGTTTACTGATCGCCAAGCGTCAAATTAAAAGGATCGCACTAATATAGTGTGGTAGTTATCCATAATGAATAAAAAGACTAGAAGTTGTTTAAACCACAGATTTATTAAAATAACGAGATACCGGTTTCGGTTGTTACACCATTATCAATCTCTGCTTCCATTATCGTTCACCATTATCAATTTCTAGTCTTTTTATTCATTATCAACGTTTAATTTATAAATAATTATTTATTATGAATCAGGGGCCTGTTGCATGAGAAAATACAAGCTAGTAATACTAGTTGTCACTATGGTAACTTGCCATCTGACAACTAGTATTACTAGCTTGTATTTTCTCATGCAATAGGCCCCAGGTATCTATAATGATATTCCTATTTTTCATACTTTAGACTACTTATTGTTCAGCTATTCATTTTTTTTCATCAACTTAAACTAAGGCCACACTACTAACAGCTATGCTTGGTGCTAAGTGCCAAGTTATGCTAGGCGTACACCGGTTAGTCAAGACAAGACAAGATTAGTCACGTTTAGTCACAGTACTTCACATAGTTGCTTATGAAGCAACACACACCGATTAGTCATTGCATCGGTGTGTGCTGCTTCATAAGCAACTATGTTGATTACTGTGACTAACGTGACTAATCACTTGACCGACAATTAATTATCAAACATATTGAATAGTCTTAGACAAGACAAGACAAGATTAGTCGTTTAGTCACACAGTTGTTCATGAAGCAACACAGTCATTGCATCGGTGTTCAACTATGGTAAACGAACGTGACTAATCATCTTGTTTGTCTTGACTAACCGCGTACTTTATACATAGTAACTGATCCGGAATGAACGCATTGCTGCGTACTATGCAGATGGCCACACTACGAGCGACGTGCTAAGGTAGTAGCAGAGACAATTAGAACTAGTAGCCTTAGTTACTAAGCGATTGCAGTGTGGCCATCTGCAATAGTAAGCAATGCGTTTGTTCACTAGGATCAGTCACTTGGCTCTTAGCACCAAGCTACCAAGCAAAGCTCCTTGTAATGTAGCCTAATGCCCGGTTTTTTAGTCGTTCAATAAACATATTGAATCAATAATTTTTTTTGCATTTGAAAACACATGGTTATTGATTCAATAGTGCTATTGGATCCATAAACTGTCTATTGAGCGACTGAAAAACCGGGCATAAGTGATTTACTTTATTTATTGTCGAAATTCAATTCAGTTCAGCTTTTCACCTATAATTCTGATCTAACTTTCCTCTAAATGATATTTTGTGGTTTGAAGTCAACATTATCTGTTGAATTATTTGATTGCGAGTGCATTATTTCCTGTGATTCTTACAGGAAGTTCTATAGATATTATTGGTTTTACAGTACTGCTAATTTATAAAAATATACTTTGTGGATTTCAAAGAACAAATTCAGAATAATAATAGTATCAAAATAAAATTAATGTTATATTCAAAATGATGTTGAATGATTAATTATCCACGATACTTTTGCCAATTCCCATAAGATTTGCATTGAAATGAAACGCAAATCATATGTTATGTTGAGAGATTCACTTCTCACCTACAATTTGCCTTGTGTTAGGCTAGGCGTACACCGGTTAGTCAAGACAAGACAAGACAAGACGTTTATTCACGGTATGACATAGTTGTTAAGCAACACACACCGATTAGTCATTGCATCGGTGTGTCATAAGCAGATTCTCAATGTTCTGAATACAATGATATATAAACTACAGAGTGTATTAAATGAATATGGAGATCATTGCCAAATTTTTCAATTCAAGGTATTACACGCCAATTTTTAACTTTTCAAGATAACATCAAAATACAACTCTTCTCACATTAAATTGTCTCTACTCTTGGTATTGTATTAAAAGCTTAAATGATGAAAATAAACACTAATTTACGCTTCATCACTCAATATAACATATGATTCGAATTTTTCAATAAATTAGACTAGTGAGTAAGACAAGACCGATTAGTCATTGCATCGGTGTGTGCTGCTTCATAAGCAACTATGTGAATTACTGTGACTAATCTCGTCTTGTCTTGTCTTGACTAACCGGTGTACGCCTAGCCTTATGGGAATTGGCAAAAGTATGGTGGATTTGTCGGAGCTAACCAATCAAAAGTCTGACATGCAGTGTCCATACTGTTACTATACACTCTCTGTATTATTAATCATTATTAATACAATGTTATGGACCCATTCACACCAATGACCACACTGTTATTATACAGTCTCCGTAGTATTAATAGTGTAAACATCTAACACCGACAAATTCCCAATAATCTCCTGCAACTAAATAAACTAACCTTGTTTTGAGAGATGATCCCATTTCCTAGACTTTACACCAAATCCCCAAAATTTTGGCATCTTTTCAAAGACTTCGTCATACTAATTACCAGACAGTTTTTCAGTGGAAGAGCGCCAACTATATTCATCATTGTATTGTACAGACAATTTGAGCCAAAAACTAGATCTTTTTTGAAATTTTAAGCCACAGAAATAAAAATAAAACCAGCTAATCCGAGCTGCTACAGCTTGAAGGGTTGTGTTGAGACTTTCTGTGGTTTGGAATACACCTAAACTATTGTAGATTTTAATAATTTTATCTTTTTTGATATTTTATAATGCCAAAATAAAAATAAAACCAGCTAATCCGAGGTGCTATACAGCTAAAGGCTAGGCGTACACCGGTTAGTCAAGGCAAGACAAGATTAGTCACGTTTAGTCACAGTAATTCACATAGTTGCTTATGAAGCAGCACACACTGATGCAATGACTAATCGGTGTGTGTCGCTTCATAAGCAACTATGTGAAGTACTGTGACTAAACTCGTCTTGTCTTGACTAACCGGTGTACGCCTAGCCTAAAGGGTTGTGTTGAGACTTTCTGTGGTTTGGAATACACCTAAACTATTGTAGATTTTGATAATGTTTAAATAATGCTGCAAGTGTTGTGTTGAGACTTTCTGTGGTATGGAACACACCTAAATTATTGTAGATTTTAATAATTTTATCTTTTTTGATATTTTATGACACCAAAATAAAAATAAAACCAGCTAATCCGTCGTGCTACACAGCTTGAAGGGGTTTCTTGGAATTTCTGTGTGGTTTGGATTCCACCTAAACTCCAATTAGTTTGAGAATGAAATGTTAATATATTTAGCTGTAGTATATTATATTATAGGCCTATAGTTACTGGGGGAATGTTTTTGGACTCTCAGAAGTCAAGGAAAAGTAAATTATATTATATAGGACTATAGTTACTAAGGGAATATTTTTGAACTCTCAGAAATCAAGGAAGTTTGTTGTGTTATAAGTTAATAGAATGGGGTTTAGATAATTCCCTACAGGTTTATGAGTATCACCTGACTTTATTAAAGCTTACATGGAGGTTCAGACCTCAACTTGAGAGCTTAAGGTTGAAAATTTACTCTACTATTGTTGGAGAATGTTTTGGAAGACACCTAAATCATGAAAGGTTCATTTCATAATGGAGGAAAGGGGGAAAAATCACATAGATTCTCTAGCTTCTTTAATCTAGCTTCAACGTTTTCTACTTATTATCTCCTAAACCTCAAGCTAATAAAAGGAGACACCGTAACATGACTTCTAAAGAATTGAGAGCAGACTTGACTCACATAGACATAACCTAAAATTTTCTTTACAAAATACACAAGATTTCAACATTTTCAAGTTAAATTGCGATTGTTTAGAAATACTACTTTCAAGAGCATGGTATTTATCAAGGGTACATGTTGTGATAAATTCTAAAATTACTGAATAGGACTGTGTTACTGATAACACACTAAACAAATCAAGTTTGGTTAGTAAATAAACTAAGTTATTAAGAACTTATAACGGATTAAAAATTTATAATATTAGAGGAAACTAATAATTCCCACTAATTTCATCTATAGAATTCCTACCGGAACTATTCAAAACAAATTCTAACGAAAAAGAAAGTAGGCTAGTACATGGGTGAAATTAGTTCGTCTAACCTATCAATTGCAGATGGATGTTTGATTTGAGAATTAGATAATTAAAAACTATTTTAAACAGCAAATTCCAGTTTGAATCACTGGTTGAGACGTTGAATTGAGTTATTGTTGTGGTAGAACATGTAAATGTGTTGATATTATATGATTTCAGGTTAACGAACTCAGATTCGTTGAACCTAGTTAGTAAATCAGAGTAGATATTGCAGTAACTGTTGGAAATACTTACCGATTAAATAATCGATGATTGTTTTTAACTTGAATTCAAACACTAGCAACATTCGATTGGTTGTTTAATTGACAAAACTGAGCTAGAAACACAAATAATCTTTCCTAACCTTTCAAAAACTGAAGCGGTACAAATTTTTCGCAATCACACTTTTCAAAACCCGGGGGGTTTATGAACTCCTGATGTTTTAGAACGTTCAATTACCCAACTTGTTTGTCTATTTATAAATTAGTAGAATAAATGTGTATTGTCGACGAGAGAGTAGGCTAAAAATAAAATCAATGGTTAATCTAGTTTCATGGAGCATTGATGACAGGGTAAAATTTCTCCGTTTTACCCCCCGGAATGATTCGATTCTAGACGCGAAACTTCTTCATTTACCGATTTAAAACTTTGTAAAATACCTTAAATAAACATTTCTTCGAACTATTAACACACTAATTACACCGGAATACGATTACAATTAACATTTAAACGAAAACTTACAAATTTCTAACACATGTGTATGTGCCATTTCTTTATTTTGAGAGGCGAGCAGTGCAGCACTAGCGCTCTGAAGAGCCCTAGCGCCAGGAACGGGAAGCAACTTCAAAAACATACCGGGAAATTATGAATAATTTTTAGAAAAAATCTAGCCAGTTCTCGAAGAGAAAGTTGAACATTCCACGGACAAATATTATGCAAATTCAATAGTAAATTGCTGATATTGAAGCGCAAATTTGATAGATTCGATAGAAAGTAAGGAATTTCTACATGAAAGATAAAAAACAATAAAAGAAAACTGTTTTGAACTTTGAAGGCTGGTATCGTATGAGTAAGTTTTTGTCCTAAGTGAAACAGACATTAGAACATCTAGTACATCGCAAGCATAATGAATTACACCCGAAAACAATATAAAATTAACAAAAATTCTTAAGAATTCAATGAAATTGAACACAATATTGACGAATTAATTAAGCTGTAAAAACGAGAACTTCATCATCTTTCATAACAAACATCAATTCCAAATAGGATATTTCAAATAAAGAACCAAAAACTACTTGAATTGCTAATCTCTGGAACAATGTAGAATCCACCTGAATAATCTAACAGCTTTATTTGATTGATTTCTCTCCGTTTTAATGAGTTTCAAGGCTCTAAAAATAAGATATTGAAGACTTCCGAGAGCAACTCTATTGCAGAAAATGCCCCTTGGAAAAACAAGAGCTCTTTATAGCTCTATTTTATCATTAAAATGATAGTTCAATATAATTTATATCATTTTTCTATTAATATTAATAATTTATTATTCAATAACAGTTTTATTTAGATCTTCCTTGATTTTGTTTATTAGGCCAACTAAGTAGAATACATTTTAAATCATCATCAGTAGCTCTAAAATAATAATTTGAATAGAATTGAAAGGAATTCGAGAAACCTTGCGTTATAACCGTCTCAAACTCTACTTCTATAACGAATAAACAATCTTGTAACCATGGTAACCGTATGTAATCTCTACTTTTTTGAGATTTTTAACCTTAGTTGTTGGATCAATAAATCGACTCATCAGTGCCTGAGAAGGACAGTGGTGCTTGTTTTTGTTTAATTATTTTATTATTTCAATTTATTGGAAAATCAAAGGTAATTGTTAAAGCTCTTTATACACTATTTAACATGGAGAATAAACAAAACTTCTCATATTTTTAAAAGAACTTTGATAATGTTGATTACACGTAACAAGCTTGCTTGTCTGGTAGTAATTTGATTTTAAGAGTAATTTTTTCAATGTTTTTAGTCTACTTTTCCTAAATTTTGCACCAAAGTTGGTTGGATATAGCATATAAGCTTGTAAATTTTTGTTGGTCATAACTACCCTTCATGTTAATAAATATAACATCAATTTCGTACTTAAATCTGAAGGATCGTCTTGATATATTGTACATCAATATAGTGCCTTCTTTGAACGTTGCCAGGCGATTAAAGATATCAGTGTAATTTCTGAAGTGTTAGGTATGTAAACTCTTGTTTATTCTTATGAAGGGCGTTAAAATATTATGCTCTCCTTAAGTAAAAGTTTTGTTTATTCTTATAAATGGCATTAAAGAATTAAGCTCTAACTGGCATTTTAAAAATTAAAAATTTATAGCATAAATTAACTGGCAAACAGCTAATTAATTCACTTATTCATTCAAATATTTGAATTATCACAAAAAAGCACCAAGCATTAGCCAAAAAAAGTTTGCCTACTAACACATAGGTAGAGACATAAATTGAGTTAGAAGAAGTTTTTCTAAAAGTAGATCAGTAATTACTCAAGGTAGAATAATTTCATTCTATGACTGACTGAGCTGCTGTCAGTAAGAAGCTATCTTCTCCTTCTCCTTCTTCTCCTTCTATTTCTTTTTCTTCTTCGTCTCCTTCTTCTTCGTCTCCTTCTTCTTCGTCTCCTTCTTCTTCGTCTCCTTCTTCTTCTTCAGCTATCTTCTCCTTCTCCTCCTCCTTCCTCCTCTTCTTCATATCCTTTTTCTTCTTCTCCTTCTTCATTCCTTTCTTATTTATTATTCTTCTTCTTCTTTTCCTTCTTCTTCCTCCTTTTCTTCATATTCCTTTCTTCTTTCTTCCTCCTCTTCTTTATATTCTTTTCTTCTTTTCTCCTCCTCCTCTTCTTCTTCTTCATCGCCTCTTTTCTCTTCCTCCTCCTCTTTCTTCTTTTCCTACTTTTCCTTCTCCTTCTTCTTCTTCTTCCTCCTCCTCCTCCTCCTTCTTCTTCTTCTTCTCCTTCTATTTCTTTTTCTTCTTCATCTTAAAATAGCAACTATTTGAAACTAAGGGCCGGTTCATGAGCTCGGGATTTAGCCAAGTCCTAGACCCGTATTGGCTACCGTAGCATCGACAAACGTTTGTCTCGACAGGTTAGTGGGTTAGCAGCATAGAGCTCTTGGTACATAGTGTCGAGGCTAACGTTAGTCGATGCTGATGGCCACCCGTTTTAGTCTAGGACTTGGCTTCGAGCTCTTGAACCGGGACTTTTAGAAAAAATCAAGTGAGCGGCGGTGCATTGCGTTGGTGAACTCCTATCAATAAATACTGGGTGATTCAAAAGAATACCACACAAAATTGTATGTTATAAAACATATAGAACTTCTGTTATACATCTTTCAGTATTTGAAGATTTCACTCACAAACAAGTTCAGAGATGTATATGATATCAGACACTCGAGCAATATCAACAAAACCTCCCTCAAACTATTTCACTCACTTATCAGGCGTAACAGTTTCATAAGCTGCTGTTTCTTGTTTCAAATCATATCTATCAACATTGATGATTTGAAACAGAAATAACAGCAGCCATCCAAACTGTTATGCCTGATGCTGCAAAGAGTTTGAGGGAGGTTTTGATTGCTCTCTGGAGGGGTCATGCTCTCTGAACTTGTGAGTGAAAACTCTTAAATACTTTGTAAAATAACAGAAAGTGTGATGTTTCAGAGACATTTTAAAGTTGTGGATTTTTTATTGATATCACTGTTTCCTAAAGTTTCCTACGGTTAGTCAAGACAAGATTAGTCACGTTTAGTCACAATTTACTTTTTAAATACTCTTTGTAAAGATGTATAACAGAAAGTTCTATGATGTTTCTTTCATAACATACAGATTTTTAAAGTTGTGGTATTCTTTTTGAATCACTCTTTTTTCTCTGTATAGGCCTCCTAAGGACCGCAATAGGTCACTATAACTTAGCTGATGGTTTCTCTCCTTCTTCTCCATCTTTCCTTCATTCTTTCGCTCTGAGCTAACCTTCTCTCTCGTCGTTCTCCTTTGTTCCTCTGGGAAAGCACTAGTTTTTAGTTTACTCCTCAGAGTTATTCTTTGTAAGATATCTTGCTCGGTCAAATTTAAACGTTCAATATCTTTTTTAGCTTCTACAAACCATCCGAACTTCGTCTTACGTTTGTCAACGAATCACTCTTTATAATAAAATTTTATAAATTTTGTAGATGGGTCCCCGTGTCACTCCAGTGGAAGACATCCGAGCTCTAATTCCCCACCAGATTGTTCAGCAGAGTAGCGCAGTTGTCTACCGCTCAAAACACGCTGGGGCGATCAGACAACAGGCTGATGTGCGCAGAGACTGTCACAAAACAATGGGCTTTGCGCAGGTCGAACTGCCCGCCCCTGAACAGTTTTTGCGCAAACGGAGTCGAGTGGTTCGGAGGCCACATGTCGGTGAGTGATGGCGGTTCTAATTGTATACAGAGTGTCATGTAGTAGAATGTGATAAAACGAAAAAACAACTTATACTGTACAATCTTGGAACGTGTTAAGGTTAACCACCATGGAACGTGTTTAAGGTCGGTTCCCCAATCTCATTGATGATATTTATTCGAAAATTGATACAGCAGATCAATTAACTTGATATTCTTGATATTAACTTGTTCCCCAATCTCATTGATATTTAGTCTAGGTGTACACTGTTTAGTCAAAACAAAGACAAGACGAGATTAGTCACGTTTAGTCACAGTACTACACATAGTTGCTTATGAAGCAACACACACTTCTTCTTCATCTTCTTTCTCTTCTTCTTCTTCTTCTTCTTCTTCTTCTTCTTCTTCTTCTTCTTCTTCTTCTTCTTCTTCTTCTTTATTCTTCTTCTTCTTCTTCTTTTCTTTATTTCTTCTTCTTCTTCTTCTTCTTCTTCTTCTTCTTCTTCTTCTTCTTCTTCTTCTTCTTCTTCTTCTTCTTCTTCTTCTTCTTCTTCTTCTTCTTCTTCTTCTTCTTCTTCTTCTTCTTCTTCTTCTTCTTCTTCTTCTTCTTCTTCTTCTTCTTTACTTGCTTCTTTTCTTCTTCTTCTTCTTCTTCTTCTTCTTCTTCTTCTTCTTCTTCTTCTTCTTCTTCTTATAATATTTTCATTGTTTTATTAATATTTCAAACCACAAATACTTATTATTGTAACATTATTAATACAATGTTAATACGAATATTGAATAAAACTTGGACAATTTTTATCCAATAAGTTCTCAAGATTATAATCAGATCTATTTGATTTTACGCTTGGCATTAGATAGATAGACAACACAAGATAAAAACAACTATAGTTCGAATAAAACTAGTTGTCCCTTTGATATACCACTCACTAGAAACGTGTTTGTCATAAAGTCAAATGTTAGCTGATCATTTGATTCAATGTTAGCATCATTGAATCAAATGGTCAGCTGTTCGGACATCGGACTTTCTGACAAGGACGTTTCTAGTGAGTTCTGATCAAGACAAGGAAATTCAATGTATAATCAGATTCATTTAATTTGACGCTTGGCATTAGATAGATAGATAAGATTTCTTTATTCATGTAAATAACAAAATATAACTGCTTAGGTTCTAGATCACAAAAGATAATAATTATATAGCTGTATGTAATATTATTCTATTAATTTCATGAATTGTAAGCTAATAATTTTAACATTATAAGAACTAGATGCAAAGTGATAATGTAGACATAATTGAGATTTATTTACATTAAACGGCGGAAGTTTGAACAAATAAATGTCCATCCTTGGAAAGGATGTCCGAGGACTTCCTTTCCATTAACAGATAAATGATGAGATATTATTTCTTTGTCATCGTACTCTACGGTCATCAGTAATATCAAAAAATATTCTCTCTCTCTCTCTATCTATCTATCTAATGCCAAGCGACAAATTAAATGAATCTGATTATAATCTTGAAAACTTATTGGATAAAAATTTTCCAAGTTTTATTCAATATTTGTATTAACATTGTATTAATAATATTACAATAATAAGTATTTGTGGTTTAGAATATTAACAATAAACAAATGAAAATCTTGAGTAAGAAGAAAAATATTGTATTAAAGTATTGTAGTAAAGTATTTTATTAAATATAGTAAATAAATTGAAGAAGAAGAAGAAGAAGAAGAAGAAGAAGAAGAAGAAGAAAGAAGAAGAAGAAGAAGAAGAAAGAAGAAGAAGAAGAAGATATAAGACTGATTCAAGTGTTTAATTTAGGGCTAAATATATATATTTTTGTTCTAGAAAAGCATCCAATGCCGCCAGACGCGCGCAAACCACCAGTGCCTCCTAGATACAGCGACTACCATACACGTCAATGCGACAAAAACTTCAAGCGACAAAATATCGTGGAGGCAGTGAGAGCCCAGCCGAAAGAGCCCGAACCAGCACTGGCTGATTCAACTCATGGCGATGTGAAGAAATTAGCAGGCAGTGGACTGATGCCACAATATATTTATAGCAAGGTATGACAAGTAGTATACCGGGTTATCATAAAAGAATGGTGCGGTTTCAAAAGAATTGGTGCGATTTTCTGACAAACATTTGACGCGGATCAGTTCATGATTCCTGTCTAATTTAGGTTGTTTGGCTTCAACGCTGGTTTCGATAAAAATTCAATCTTCGCACCATTCTTTTATGATAACTCTGTATTATTTTATAGAGCTTTTCATCCTTGGAAACTCCTGGCCAGCTTGGTGCCTAATCCAATGGGAATGCCCGGTAATGTTGTCATATTGTGTGATGTTCAATCATCTGGGGCCCGTTTCACGAAAGTCACAAGTTATCATTTCACCAATGAATTTAGTATAGCAGGATCCAATTCAACTTGTCAGAAATCAGCTGTTTCAAAGAGCAATATCACAATACTTAACCTACAAATGCTGAATCTCGCAGATTATTGAAAAGGTCTTTTAAAAAGTTATTCTTTGAAAGGTCTTCTTTAAAAAGGTCTTTCAAAGACTTTAAAGGTCCTTAAGACTTTTGATTATTGTGTCGAAATCACTCAACAAATATCAACAAAATATTTGTACTACAAAAGCGTGCCATTAGGTACTTGGCGGGTCTGGGGCTTAATCATCCTTGTAGAAACCATTTTAAACAGCTGTCTATATTAACAGTACCAAGCATTTTATTTTTAAAACTATATTATTTGTTGTCAAAAAATATCGACAGGTTTGTGACTCATACTGGGTACATTCTCACAACACAAGACATAGAAATGCTTTGACTGTACAACCTCATAGGCTTGCTTTATATGAAAAAAAGACTAGTTATATTGGTACAAAGTTCCTGAATAAACTGCCTAATCATTTAGATCATAAGAAAATGACATTTAAAAAAGATTTATATAGTTACCTTGCTGAAAAATGTTTTTATAGTGTTAATGAGTTTTTATGTGACAATTATATATGATTATTATTGAATGTACAATGTAAAATATTACTGTAAAAATATGACGACTACAACATTACTATTTTTGTTAGGTATAAGTTGTTCTGTTTCTGACGATATTCAATTGTATTGTGTGAAACTTTACTGTGTTGAATAAATACAATTTTATTATTATTATTATTATTATTATTATTGTGTATTATTATTATTATTATTATTACTGTTTAATTATTACCAGAAACAGCTGATTTCTGACAAGTTAAAAGGATCCTGCTATATTTTCACTTTGAAAATCAGCTGAATTTATGTTTGAGTGGACCGATTTTGATGCGGCTTGCGAATTTTTGCAGGCTTCATTTATTTTTTCAAAAATAATAATTTTAAAGGGAGAAAGTTGATGGAAACCAAAAATAATTAGCTGTGGCACAATCTTTTGGCATAAAATTTATTAAATTTTTATTAAATCCCTTGAGTTGGTTTGTGAAATGCCACATAGATAAAGCTCAGAAGATAGAAGCTGAAAGTAGTACAGTAACTATAAATAGTCATCTGTACACTGTAGGATTTCTTTGGTACGACTGAGCTGCTGTCAGCTACTTAAAACTAGGTAAGAATTTTAGAAAGTTCAAGTGAGCGGTGCTTTGCGCTGCACAGGGTGAACTCGAAGTTCTTTATTTTATATTCAACTGATGATGATTTTCCCTAAACATTTGCGGGGGTAAAGGGATGGATGCTTATTAGTGGCGAAGCGTGGTATGCTTATTTGGTCATCGCCGGGTATATTTCCTATAGGAAAAATATACCACGCTTCGCCACGGATGCTTATTGATATGTTTCTAATCGATTGGTGTATCTCTATGTTTTTATCAACCTTGATCATATACTTTCTTCATATGATATTAATATCACAGAGCCTCTAATAAGGCTAGGCGTACACCGGTTAGTCAAGACAAGACGAGATTAGTCACAGTAATTCACATACTTGCTTATGAAGCAGCACACACTGATGCAATGACTAATCGGTGTGTGTTGCTTCATAAGCATCTATGTGAAGTACTGTGACTAAACGTGACTAATCTCGTCTTGTCTTGTCTTGACTAACCAGTGTACGCCTAGCCTAAGTTTGAAAAAATCATATGATTTTGATCTCAACATTACCTTATCAATGCTACAGAGCTGAATTTCAAATCCTTTAAAACTATCCTTGAAATATGTAAATAGGCCTATGTCACTCTTTGGTATACAGGCAATCTTTGTGCAAAATTCCAGCTTTATTAATCAAGTAATATATTGGCGTGATGGACCTACAGACAGATAGACACCATCTCCATTTTATAATAGTATAGATGTTACCTTTACTTGAACGAAAGTAATAAAATATTCTTTGTCTTGTACACTTACCTATTGTCCTTCTTCTTCTTCTTCTCCTCCTCTTTTTCTTTGGCTTCATCTAACATACTTCTTTTTCTAAAACAGTACATAAAATATTGAGTATATATTTTACTAACTTTTATTAACTTTCACCATGTTCCCTATCAAGGGATAATTGGTTATGTTGGTGAAGTGGAACAACCCTACTCGGGTCTCCCCACTATTAAAAGCCATACGCTAAATAAATAAATATTAACTGTTTAATCATCAATCAATGCGGTACGGAAGAGCCGATATTAGGTGTTTTACCTAAACCACTTTCTCGAAACATCTACCTGTTGTGTTTCGGAATCCACTTAGAATATACTACCTATTGTAGGATTTGTAGGCTCACCATATTGTATCATAAACTGTAAGATGTATGTAAAGTTTAAGAGGAAAGGCTTGAGCTACAGAGAGTGTATAGTAACAGTGTGGACATTGCATGTCACACTTTTGATTGGTTAGCTCCGACAAATCCACCATACTTTTGCCAATTCCCATAAGATTAGCATTAAAATGAAACGCAAATCATATGTTATGTTGAGTGATTCACTTCTAACCCACAATTTGCCTTTGCCAGAGATAGTTTTCATCATTTTAAGCTTTTAACACAATACCAAGAGTAGAGAGACTATTTTTAATGTTAGGAAACTTAGTTTGAATGTTGTTTCTCTTGAAATAAGTTTGACAAATGAGTGAATGGGTTCATGTTTGCCTGTAATCCCATATCAAATTCAAATATTTGGCAAAAGTATGGCGGCGGCGGGGAAAAATGATCTCCACAAACTGTTATGAAGAGCTTCACACAAATGGCCACACTGTTATTATACACTCTCTGTAGATGTCATATGAATTCTTCAATAGTGTAACCTAGATTATTTTTGTGGATAAAAAAAAGGGTTGTGAAAAATTTGTAATTTCTTTTTTTCAGAATTTTGGAAAAGTGCCGAAATATCTCACCCTAAGACAACATCTGGTGAATGAAGGCATAAAAGAAATAAAGAAACAAGAGGCAAAAAAGAAACCGCTATTGAAATATGTAACCGAGGCGGAACGAATAACTCTACTAGAGGTAAAACATAGAGAATAAGAGTGAAGTATAAGAATTAAAACTAAGAATTAATAAAAAATAAAGGTAAAGATGAAGAATTCGGTTCGTATTGATGAAGTTTCCTATTGTAAGATACAATTTCAGAAAATGGCAATCTCACTCTTAGGCTAGGCGTACACCGGTTAGTCAAGACAAGACAAGACGAGATTAGTCACGTTTAGTCACAGTACTTCACATAGTTGCTTATGAAGCAACACACACCGATTAGTCATTGCATCAGTGTGTGCTGCTTCATAAGCAACAATGTGAATTAATGTGACTGAACGTGACTAATCTAATCTTGTCTTGTCTTGACTAACCGGTGTACGCCTAGCCTAAGGTATCAATAAATCTTATTGATATCACTGAATTTCTTTCAGGGTCTGAAGAAAAATTGGGAAGAACTGCAGAAAGAATTTCAACTGCTACCAATGGTAACTGATACCGTACCAAAAATAAAACGTAAGTCACAGTTGGAGAAAAAATTAAAAGATTTGGAGAAAGATATAGATTTGCTGGAACGTAATCCTATCATCTATATAGATGAAAGGAACAACATAACAAACTACTGATAAGGAGAAGAAGGAGGAGGAAGAGGAGTATGAGAAGGGGGAGAAGGTGGAGGAGGAGGAGGAGGAGGAGAAGGAGGAGGAGGAGGAGGAGGAGGAGGAGGAGTAGTAGGAGGAGGAGGAGAAGAGGAAGGAGAAGATGTGACCAGAGTAGAAGTCGCTCGCTAACAAAATTAGTTGTCTTAATAATAATTATACTTTAAATATGTATGTATAGCAGGATTCTTTTAAATTGTCAGAAAACAGCTGATTGATGTACGCTCGTTTACTCACGTTAAATCAACTGTTTTCTGACAAGTTGAAAGAATCCGGCTATACATGATCAAATTTTTTATCAAATTCATTACAATAAAATAAACTTGGACAAACAGCTGATTAGTTAAGGTACCCTTACACTAGACACGTACTGTTATAATGCAGCAAACCATGATATGGATGTCTAGTGTAAGGGAACCTTACTTGATCAACTGTTAGTTCAGATTTTTTTATTGCATGGAAAATTCGATCATGTCAACCTTTCAAACAGGTTTATTTTATTTATATGCTTCTTTGAAACTAGTGAAATTTCTGTTATTTTTAGAGAATTTCTGATGGTTGTCAAAATTGTGTGTAATTTTGTTTTCTAAATTTTTGTCGTCAATAAATAAGAGATTTGATGGAGTGTGATTGAATTATTAAGTTGGAGAAATCCTTCCCAATCTCTGATAGTAACAGAAATTTCGACAAAATTTTGTACTTGTTCAAAGTTCGTCGCAAAATTCGAGTAAAATTTTGATTTTGTTTAAGTTTAGTCACAGTACTTCTTATAGTTGCTTATGAAGCAGCACACATCGATGCAATGACTAATCGGTGTGTGTTGCTTCATAAGCAACTATGTGAAGATGACTATCGCTTCAACGCTGCTCAAGTAATAACAGCTGACGCTCAATTTTTTCTATACTTTTCCTATTATCCAAATGAGGCTTAAGCAGCGTTGGGGAAAGCGGCCCTAAGTGATATTAGGCCTATTTATGGTTTGTGGTTTAGTTTTCAACATCTATCGTAATCTTTCAAAATTGTAAGTCAATAGTTTTTGTAGACTAAAATTATTAATGAAAAAGTACATGGACAATTTAGTTAAAACTAGGGGTTGAAACAGTTTTGGGCGAATGCAGCTGTTGTTTCTTCCCACTCATGGTGTGTGTATTTTCAATTAATGAAATAGATACATAACTCAATATATTTAGACTATTAATGTGACCAAGCGTTCCTATTTATTATTGTTACTTTGGTAAGTTAGCACATTAGTCAAGACAAGACAAGATTAGTCACGTTTCACATAGTTGCTTATGAAGCAACACACACCGATTAGTCATTGCATCAGTGTGTGCTGCTTCATAAGCAACTATGTGAATTACTGTGACTAAACGTGACTAATCTCGTCTTGTCTTGACTAACCGGTGTACGCCTAGCCTTAAAGAGAGAAAATCTTAGAACGTTAATGAGTAAGGCCCTAAACCCAGGAATTTAAGAAATTTGAAATATACATAGAAATAAATTAATACAGTAGGTACAAAACATTACTAACAATATAGAGGTCAAAAAATTAATTTTGAATGGGGGTTAAGGGCGTTTTACACTATACACTTTTCCATTAAATAATTCAACCTTGAACTAACAGGTAAATAGGTAAGGTACCACACACACTAGACATCTATAGCATGGTTTGCTGCATTATAACAGCCCATGTCTAGTGTACGGGTGGCTTTGCTGATCAGCTATTACTTCAAGGTTATTTTATTGAATAGAATATTGGATGTAAAAGTGTATAGCAGGATTCTTTTAAATTGTCAGAAAACAGCTGATTGATGTACGCTCGTTTACTGACGTTAAATCAGCTGTTTTCTGACAAGTTAAAAGAATCCTGCTATATAGTGTACAAAAGTCCTTAGAAGTTTATGAATAATAACTACACTCCAAACCGTCATTTTTTAAATAAATTAACTTTTTTATTAATTTTATCATTTATAAAACTATTCAATTAATCATAAGTTTCATAATTAACGTAAATTAATGACAATAATCAATTATAATCTATACAATAATAACTTAAGCTATCGACAAATGTTTATCATTAATAGTTCACCAATTAATTAGTTCAGTGAACGCGTTATAGCTTTGGGAAAAAAATTGAAAAATAACAAATTTTCATTGTCAAAAAAGCATGTGTTTTGCAAAATTTTCGAAACTATGTGATAGGTTTTTCCCCGGATAATATTATTTGCTTTTTACAATAGACTTACAGTATTATTTTAATAATTAATAGTTATCATTTATTTTAATAGTATTCTAAAAAGCATTCCAATAACAATAGTTTAGCAGCCTGGGAAAATTGCGATTTTAAATTCAAATTGAATTTTATCAATTTAACAGCACTTGTAAAATGTAGTATAGCGAAACTATTAATCTTTATTGTTTCAATTCGTGTGTGTGTGTTTCTGTGTATGTGCATTCTGACAAGTGGAATAGATTGTGAGAAGTAGCTTGTGCTGATTCAGTTCACTTCACTTCACTTAGTGCCTCGCCACACTCCTCCTTTGCTTGACTTCACTTCACTTACTCGCATAGTATATCTATGAGTAAGTGAAGTGAAGTCGAGTAAAGGAGGAGTGTGACCAGGCCCTAGGTGAAGTGAAGTGAACTAAATCAAACCCCACACGTATGTGACCAGGCCCAAAGACATAAAAATATTCAGTAAGGCTAGGCGTACACCGGTTAGTCAAGACAAGACAAGAGATAGTTGCTTATGAAGCAACACACACCGATTAGTCATTGCATCGGTGTGTGCTGCTTCATAAGCAACTATGTGAATTACTGTGACTAATCTCGTCTTATCTTGTCTTGACTAACCGGTGTACGCCTAGCCTTACATAGCTTCAAACTGTGATAGACATCAGCAGTATATCAGGCACTGTCAATTCGACCAAATGACAGGTCGGCAAACTGGGTAGCCACCCAACCAACATACAGTAGTACTATATCAGGCACTGTCAATTCGACCAAATGACAGGTCGGCAAACTGGGTAGCCACCCAACCAACATAGCTCAAACTATTGCTCACTGTTACTTTTACTAATTGTTCAACTAAAGTTCAACGTAGCAGATACTAATAGTTAGTCGAATTTACAAACACAATGCACTTGGTTTTTTTCAAACTATTAATTAATATTATTGGTCTAGTACTGGTGCTTAGTGTTGTTCAAAGTTGAGAGAGATAGTAGTGAAGTTGAAGCGAAAATGAAACAAAAACGAACAAGAAAAGTGAATAGAGTAGGGATAGAATGAGAGTTTGAACTAATAAATGTAATTGGAAAAAAAAATGGTTGGAATAAATTAGAAAAAAATTAGAGGAGACAATACAAAGGATTGAGGTGATGAAGGAGAAGTAGAAGAAGAAGAAGTAGGAGAAGAAGCAGAAGAAGAAGAAGAAGAAAAAGAAGAAGAATAAGAAGGAGAAAAAAAGAAGAAGAAGAAGAAGAAACAAGAAGAGAAGGAGAAGATGAAGGAATAAACAAGAAGGAGACTAAGAAGAAAAGAAGGAGAAGAGGAAGAAGACGAAAATGAAGGAGAAAAGTCGAAGAAGGGAAGAAGGAGAAGATGAAGGAGAAGAGAAAAAGAAAAATGGAGAAGAGGAAGAAGACGAAGAAGAAAAAGAAGGAGAAAAGAGAAAAGAGAAAAGAAGAAAAGAAGGAGAAGAGGAAGAAGACGAAAATGAAGGAGAAGGAGACTAAGAAGAGAAGGAGAAGAGGAAGAAGACGAAAATGAAGGAGAAGGAGACTAAGAATAAAAGAAGGAGAAGAGGAAGAAGAAGAAGAAGAAGAAGAAGAAGAAGAAGAAGAAGAAGAAAAGCAAGAGGAAGAGAAGATAATCAACTTAGGAAGAAGGACAAAAAGGTTAAGATGAAACTACGTAGAAAAAAAGCATCTAAAAACCACGAAATAGATAAGATGAATAAAATTAAGAATTATTGTTGCACAAATAATGCTCTATGAATATTGCACAAAAAGTTCGAATTCCTGTCAACTATTTATAATGAGAAAATAAATAAAATAAAACCAATGGTGAGATGAATTTTCCATAAATTTAATACACATTATTTACATTTTCAAAGCTTGACATAATAAGCTACAATTTTTCTCAAAAAATTGTCACATCAGCATTACATTATACCAATAGTTTTCTCCTAATATTGCATGATTTGAATGTTTTCCAACCAGTAGCCGAATTTAAAAATAACTAATAATGCGAAAATTAATAAATTATTATAACATTAGTAGTATTACAATTAATAAGGAACTATAAAAGTTATAAATATAATTTTAAAATGGGGAATTCTGTATGCTGTTGATGAGAAAGACTGAGCTAAGGCTGTTGGGTGGTATACCAATTGGTCGACCTGTAATTCGACCAAATGACAGGTCGGACAACTGGGTAGCCACCCAACGGCTACTCTTCAAGCTATTCCTCAAAAACGCTACATCATTTTTAGCGTTACACTATTTTATGGTTCTACGCTTGCGCAGTTATCTAGAATCCGTTCGTAAACAGTGTCACATTAGCTTAGGCTAATTAGTGTAGTGTAACATTTAAAATGATTAGTGGCGAAGCGTGGTATACTTATTTGGTCATCGCCGGGTATACTTCCTATAGGAAATATATCTACCAAATAAGTATACCAGTTTTTTTAAACATTGACATCATTTTCCGTGGCGAAGCGTGGTATACTTATTTGGTAGATATATTTCCTATAGGAAATATACCCCGCGATGACCAAATAAGTATACCACGCTTCGCCACGGAAAATGATGTCAATGTTTAAAAAAAACTGCTAGAAAATAAATAATTTGGTAAAATTTTTCAAGGGGAATATAAATTGTTCAGAAATTCTGGTCAATTTTAATAAATATTGTGGACGAAATTAATTACAATCTAATCATTAAACTGTTAGTTTGAAAATTAATGAGATTTCTATCAATTAAATCATGCTAATTAAATTGCAAAAATCTCCGTCAAGCTCCATGTAACGATGTTAATGCTTATTAGTAATCAAAGATTAACTAATGCGTGACCGTTCCTTAAAGTTGCAATTTAGTAATAACAACTGAATTGTTTTTAATAATTTGAGAA
This sequence comes from Laodelphax striatellus, assembly GCA_017141395.1. Lineage (NCBI taxonomy): Eukaryota > Metazoa > Arthropoda > Insecta > Hemiptera > Delphacidae > Laodelphax > Laodelphax striatellus. The sequence continues at coordinate 2,862,158 of CM029543.1, read as the reverse complement.
TGAATTAAGGCATACCAGAACCAACCAAGATTGAATTGAATTGAATTTCTGCCTTTATTTTTCCTTGGAGGGCGAAGTTGAGGCGCAACCGGCCCCCTCTTACACTCAACCCTCAAGATTGATTAGTATAAAACGATTTTCAACACAAAAATTGTACAATTTCTCATAAATTCAGCCTAGAATTGAACCAACACTTAGATCTGGGCTAAGTGGGCATTCAGGCATTTAATTTGAGAATTATGAAAATTTTTGAAAAACAAACTTAAGCGAGTTTTGCACTCGTATTTCAACATTAAAAAAATTTGGTTTAATTTGAAAGACATGGGGCCGTATGTATTTATGAATGTTCCTTGAGGGTTCCTTTCCGAAAGGGCGCCTTGAAAAGCGTTTCATGAATGAAAAATCAGCTGATTTCATTCATGAAACGCTTTTCAAGAGTCCCTTTCGGAAAGGAACCCTCAAGGAACGTTCATAAATACGGAACATGGATATCATAAAATTGAAATAAGGCAGATGGACCAAAATCACTTCAAATTTTTTTGAAATATGGAAAATATAGATTTGTTAAAATTGAAAATGTTGTGAATACACCACAATTGGTGTCCAATAAATTTTGTAAAAGCAGAAAAATATGAACTTGGCAGCAATCTGGTATGCCTAGGTAGTACATTGTTAGGGAGTAGTAATAATAAACTGTATACCTTCAAACAGGGAATCAAGATGAGAGATTTCACAAACAGAACAATTAATTTTCTGTAAATTTAATTTAAATTTTTAGATTTTTCTGTGCCCCTCATACCATCCAATACTAAATTATAATACATAATCTACCTAACACAGCATCGTTCATGTTTTTAAAAAATAAAATAAATAATTAAAAATTAATTATTACCTTAATTTATAAAAAAACCGTTCAAGCAACAATCTAAGCGAATTTTCACATATCCCATAATAATAATAAAATTACTATCGTGCTTTTTACAAAAATTGGTGAGATAATTAATAATATAATTTTATAAATTGTTGGCCTACCTACAAAAGCACCTTATTATAAATATTTTTTTTTGCAAAAATAATAATTGTTTTTCTAGAAAAAATCATGTAATTCAATTATGTTGAATGAATTTTATTTCACCAGCCTTAGGCTAGGCGTACACCGGTTAGTCAAGACAAGACAAGACGAGATTAGTCACGTATAGTCACAGTAATTCACATAGTTGCTTATGAAGCAGCACACACACTGATGCAATGACTAATCGGTGTGTGTTGCTTCATAAGCAACTATGTGAAGTATTGTGACTAAACGTGACTAATCTCGTCTTGTCTTGACTAACCGGTGTACGCCTAGTCTTATAAACTTTAATTTTTGGACGAGGAAAGAAGTAGGCTAGTACATTCAAGACTATGTCCTGAAATTTTGGCGATAATCCATTTTTAGAAGTTTTTTTTTGCAAAACTATCAACAGGACCAGCATACCGACATGACAAGTCACCGAAATTTTCACAATCGGACAAATGGCTCTGTTGATGAATCACATTGGAACCCCCCATTGAAACGTTATAAATTGCTGAGAAAAACAAAACTCTTTTGTCAATTATTTTCTAAAATTTGGACTTGTTTTGCATAATATAAAAGCACATATTTCATAGGAGAATAGTTGTTCAAAACAATTGATAACATTTCATAGCCTCAAAGTTTTAAAGAAGTATAAGGCTAGGCGTACACCGGTTAGTCAAGACAAGACAAGACAAGACGACATTAGTCACGTTTAGTCACAGTACTTCACATAGTTGCTTATGAAGCAACACACACCGATTAGTCATTGCATCGGTGTGTGCTGCTTCATAAGCAACTATGTGAATTACTGTGACTAAACGTGACTAATCTCGTCTTGTCTTGACTAACCGGTGTACGCCTAGCCTTAACTTTCTTGAAAACAATGGATTATGACCAAAATTCAAGTTCACAGCCTCATTAGATTTTATAGTTATGTTTTTCGTAAAAAAAAGAATTAATTACTAATAAATAACAATAATTGGTGATGATTTGGACACAAAATAGACAATAACTAGATAAATAACACAGATGCAAAAATAAATAGTGAAATGGTTGAATTTTATATATGAGACATTTTTTAATAGTGTAGAGTTAATAAGTTATAATGCATAAAATGAGTATTTTATCTCTGTTTTAAACCTAATTACTGAATTTTATTATCAACAAAACTTGTGAATTGAAACTTATTTCATGATAAAACTGAAGAAAACTTCAGAAAACAATCGAATTTGGAGAAATTTGTCAATACTTATTGATTGATTAAAAATTGTTCACACTATCATTAAGCAGTTTTTGTGGCAACTTCAGGCTTTCTGCAAACTTTTGATAATAAAATCAAACTCTTAATACTTGTATTACAATTTAATAATAAGGCTAGGCGTACACCGGTTAGTCAAGACAAGACAAGACGAGATTAGTCACGTTTGGTCACAGTAATTCACATAGTTGCTTATGAAGCAACACACACCGATTAGTCATTGCATCGGTGTGTGCTGCTTTCTGGCAAACTTTTTGATAATAAAATCAAACTCTTAATACTTGTATTACAATTTTTAATAATAAAAAGCAAAGATGTGCTTTCTAAAAACTATTTTTCAATTGTCAGGTTAGCATTTACACTGTTTTTCAAAACACGACAACACTGAAGCAGAAATTTTGATACTTTTCATTCAGTTTGACCATAATATTTGTAACAAATAGATTGCACTGGCATGGAATCTGAATATTAATATAGCAGGATTCTTTTAACTTGTCAGGAAACAGCTGATTTAACGGTAGTAAACGAGCGTACATCAATCAGCTGTTTTCTGACAATTATAGCAGGATTCTTTTAACTTGTCAGAAAACAGCTGATTTAACGGTAGTAAACGAGCGTACATCAATCAGCTGTTTATGACAATTTAAAAGAATCCTGCTATAATATTCATCATTCAAGGTGAAACTACTTGCAAGGGTTCTATATTGAAACCATACAACTATCATTCCAAGGTAAATGATTGAAAATTGGTGTTTTTTCAACTATTTTCATTGCAGTTCAACAAATACAGTCAACATGAATGAAAAGGTTATAGCAGGATTCTTTTAACTTGTCAGAAAACAGCTGATTTAACGTTAGTAAACGAGCCTACATCAATCAGCTGTTTTATGACAATTTAAAATAATCCTGCTATACACTTGGGACTCTTTTACACTTGCACGAAAATTTCACCACAACTCATCACCACACAATCTCTGACTTCATTGTACACCGGTTAGTCAAGACAAGACGAGATTAGTCACGTTTAGTCGCAGTAATTCACATAGTTGCTTATGAGGCAACACACACCGATTAGTCATTGCATCGGCGTGTGCTGCTTCATAAGCAACTATGTGAAGTACTGTGACTAAACGTGACTACCTCGTCTTGTCTTGACTAACCGGTGTACGCCTAGCCTTACGGAGCGTTTCATTCTTGGTGGAATCGGGCCTAAATTTTATTGGATGACATTTGATGAATTATCCACTGATGGAAAGATGATTTTCCACATGGGGCTTCAAAGTGTGACCAATTGATTAAGCAGAGAATTATTGTCCATTTGAGAAACATTTCAGATAAAGGTGCATACAGACTTGGACACTGCACTGTTCATGAACATGAATTTGCCATTGCAGTACACTATATAGCAGGAACCTTTTAAATTGTCATAAAACAGCTGATTGATGTACGCTCGTTTACAGCAGGATCCGTTTAACTTGTCAGAAAACATATGATCGACGAGCATATGATCACAATACTTAACCTACAAATGCTGAATCTTGCAGATTATTGAAAAGGTCTTTTAAAAAGTTATTCTTCAAAAGGTCTTCTTTAAAAAGGTCTTTTAAAGACTTTAAAGGTCTTTAAGACTTTTAATCCTTTTGATTATTGTGTCGAAGTCACTGTTTAATTATTACCAAAACAGCTGATTTCTGACAAGTTAAATGGATCGTGCTATACTAACGTTGAATCAGCTGTTTTCTGACAAGTTAAAAGAATCCTGCTATACATAGTAGGCGAATTTATGTTTGCGAGTTGTGTAGTGCCCACCTCAACACAAACATTCTACACTCCCACTATAGCAGGATTCTTTTAAATTGTCAGAAAACAGCTGATTGATAAAAGAGTCCCAAGTGTATAGCAGGATTCTTTTAAATTGTCAGAAAACAGCTGATTGATGTACGCTCGTTTACTAACGTTAAATCAGCTGTTTTCTGACAAGTTAAAAGAATCCTGCTACATGTCACGGCTGCGATTAGTTATAGCAGGATTCTTTTAAATTGTCAGAAAACAGCTGATTGATGTACGCTCGTTTACTAACGTTAAATCAGCTGTTTTCTGACAAGTTAAAAGAATCCTGCTATAACTCTAATTGTAGCCGTGACAAGATTCCCTTACAATAAATTATTATCACTTGTTGAAAAATAACCACATGCTGCTCAAACAACTATTCAGTTTTCAATCGGTGGCATTGGTGTGGCGCTTGCAATTGAGAAGGCTGTGGCAAACAATTTCACTGCAGCAACAATAACAATCACAACTATTGTTAGGACAACAACGATGCTGATGGCAACAGCGGTGCAAACAATGTAAACTGTTGAATCTGTTGTTGTCGTAGAACGCTGTTTCTGCTGTTTCATCATCTTTCCACCAGATGGCAGCGCTGCTGGCCAGAAAGATGATGACGCTGCTGATGTTGATTCAGATAAATGACTGGATTTCAATTGTATCTGTTTGGAAAGAGGAAGAGGAACTGATTAGTAGCACTTGGAAAAGATAAGGAAAAAGGAGAAGGAATAAGATTATCGACTTCTGAGTATCATGCCTTGGCTTATTATTATTATTTTTTTTATACAGTGATTCAAAGAATACCACAACTTTGAAAATGTGTCTGTTATGTGTTGTGTCTGAACCGTCTGTTATACCTCATTACAAAGCGTATTTAAAGAAGTTTTTCACTCAGAGAAAGTTCAGAGATGTTCAATATGATTCCCCAGACACTCGACCAATATCAACCCCATAGGTACTCAAACTCGATTTCCACACTCTCTCTGTAGCATATCAGGCGTTATTATTTCTTAGTTGTTGTTTCTTGTTTCAAATCATCAATATCCAGCCACCATTGATGATTTGAAACAAGAAATAACAACTTCTCAACTGTTACGCCTGATATGCTACGGAGAATGTGAACGAGTTGAGGGATGTTTTTGAAATTACCTCTGTCTTCCAGTAAATATATAATAAATTCTTCACCAAGATTTTCAATCTCAAAAACAAAATTTTCAAATCTTAAATCTATATCTATAAATCTTCATCTATAAGTTTACGTTATATTATATTCTCAAAATCATATTCTATTTAATACCTATTATATTTTAATTCTATTACTGTATTCATTTGAACAACGTAATAATGTATAATCTTGTTACACAAATAATATAGAAGAACTGCTCCCGCACACAGACGGCACTGTCTATGCGGGTTCTATTATTCATTTTATTTCACCTGAAAGTGTACTGTACTATTGTATAATTATGTGAATAAATAAATTGAAAATTGAAATTGAATTGAATTGCTCGAGTTACTTGAGGGTGTCATATTGAACATCTCTGAACTTGTTTGTGAGTGAAAAAACTTCTTTAAATACTCTTTGTAATGAAGTATAACAGACGGTTCTATTATGTTTCTTTCATTAAATACACATTTTTAAAGTTGTGGTATTCTTTTTGAATCACTCTGTATATTCTAATTGAAAATTAAAAAAAAAAAAATTTCTACAAGGCACGTCCCAAAAGTAGCAAGATTCGCTGACTCACCACTGCTGTCGCCACCTGGCCGACTGGCGCTCGTCGTCCTCGTGTCCGCTGCGTGGCCGCCACTGTCCGCCACCCTGCTGCTGCCCCCCGGTGCCAATCACCACCGGCCTCACCGCCGTTCCACCCCCGCCACCGCCACCCCCAGTCACTATGTGATGCTGACCGGCGCGGATCGGTTTTGCTGAATAAGCAAAAAACAAGATTCGATAAACATTCAACAGATGAGAATAGTAGATTATGAAATGGTTGTATCATAAGAGTAACATCAGTGGTCACTCGGTGATAATAGAATAAAATAGAATAGAATAGAATATAGTAGAAAAGAATGGAATAGAATAGAATAGAATAGAATATTTTATGACCAAAAACATCACAAATTGATATTAGTCATTATATTACAATAAATAGATAAATAACAAGAATATAGACAATACAACTACAATATTATAATATAATACAGTTGCATATTCATGCTAACTTCAAAATACAATTAATTTTTCCCATAAACCTTTGATGGATAGAATGGGTTCTTTATGAAAATTTTGTTGAATATTCAAGTAGAGAACAATAGATACAAGTCGAATGCATTACAGGGACTTGGTCGGTCTTATGAACGGTACATTAAGATGGCTTGATCTAGTGTTAAATAAGCATAGTGAATCTGCTATAATCATATACAACAAACATTCAAGACCTCGGATGACCGACACAAAGAAAAATTGTGATTCAAAGGTACAAGACTTTCAAAAATAAGACTTTTAATCCACGAGTGAGATTATTAAAATAAGAGTGAAGTCACTGTTATTTATTATTTTTGTATCGATGATTTTGACAAGAATGGATCGTGCTATATATTACGGTATCTCACAAGTGGTTTGAAGGCCAATTACAATTTTTTTGCATACAATATTTCATCTACAACCAACAAAAACAATATTATCAATCTAAACTAACTTTGATTCAATTATTATTAATAATAATATAATAATTATTATTACTGTATTATTGTTACTATTATATGTTATTAAACTATTAGATGCTTATATTACAAGAAGTATTCACTATTCCAATTCGGACTATTTCACTATAGAACGGACTGTTCAATAACAAGACGGGAGGAGTCAGGTCTGGTTACTGTTCCTCGGTTTTTGACTACAGCCGGTCAGCGAAGCTTCCTCTACCTATCACCATTATTTTTTAATACCCTACCTAGCAATGTCAGAGATGTACTCGCCCAAAAGAATTTTAGTTTGCATTTAAAAAAGTATCTTGTTGACGCTCATGGCTGGGATAGGGCTGAGCGATTCTGGAATACAATAGGATAGTATTTTTGTTATACTTTTTTCATCTAACTATATATCAGTTCTATTCATTTATCTTGATATTTATAAACACTCTTCTCGCATAAATTTATCTCTTATTATATTTAAATTCTGCATGATGATGACACTGTTATTCATTGAAGTCTCTAATATTGAAAAAAAATCTTATCTGCACATTATATCTTACTTTCACATCTCCATGAAAAAATGTTTCTAGTATTCTGATATTATAAAAGTAACTTGATAATTATAATGATCTAATTCATTCATCATTTATTATTACAAATTTATGTATTACTATATGATTATAATTTTAAGAATTGAATGAATGGCTTACTATATTATTACTGATTTTATATGTTTCGTAGAAGGATATAGTTTTTAGTTGCTATTGTAGCACGGCTGCTCCTTCCCCAAGCTCGAGCTTGCTCTTTTGGGGAAGTAGTTTCTTATGTTCTTATTTGTATAATACTGTATTGTGATTGATTCATTTTTGCTGTTTGTTTGAAAAGTTGTATTTGTAATTTTATGAGAAATAAATAAATAAATAAATAAATAAAATTGGATGTGTGTGAATAAATAAATTGAAATTGAAATATTTGCTGACCGATTTGAGCACTGGGGCCGCGCCGAGCCAAGTTTTTCTGTCGCACAGCCTCCTTGATTCGATCCACCTCGTACTGGTAGCGTTTGCGATCGCGCATCGCTCCCTCCTTCGCTTCTTTCAGTGCCGTTTCTAGCGCCTGCGCAAACGAGACAACACAACAAATTATGACAGAAAACACTATTGAGAAGTAGCTCACAAACATCAGCGCTCAAGTGAGAGACTGAGAAACAACCTGGGGGGATTGAAGGTTGGTTATCATTGAATCAAATGTAAAAATGCCTGTTTTCAAACCCATCGTATTTGATAAATATTCAGCCAAAATATTCCAGTAACTTATAAAATCAAAGCTAGGATGTTTAAGAACACTTCAGTTGTCTCTTCAAGAGAAAAGAAACAAAGATAATTTTAATTTGATCCTCTTTCCAAAAGCATTCCTTTCCAAAAGAGAGTGAGATATGTAGTGATATAAAATATAATATTGAACGTAAATAGATGAAATATGGAAAATATAAGATGTAAATAAAATGCTGTGATTGAATTGAATATTATTTGTGTAAAATAGTTTATGTCTCTGGAATAATAATGTTTATTTATAGCGCTGATCAGGTCCATAAGCTACTCCTCAATAAGGATGATAGATGAAAAATTAAATAAAAAGAAATAATAAAAAAGAATAATTAGATAAAAAAAAGATCTACAGAGACTGTATAATAACAGTGTAATCATTTGTGTGAGGCACTTCATAACAGTATGCGAAGATCATTTTATTCCCGCCGCCGCCGCCATACTTTTGCCAAGTTTTTGAATTTTTATATGGCCCGTATTAGACTATCAGATGTTTTATTAAAGATCTTTGACGAATATGTGCCCGGTTTCTCAGTTGTTGAATAAACTATTGAATCAATAAAATTTATAATTTGAAAACACATGGTGCTATTGGATCCATTAACTGTTTATTGAACGACTGAGAAACCGGACATATGTTAGTCAAGGATCTTTTAATAAAACATTTGATAGTCTAAGGCTAGGCGTACACCGGTTGGTCAAGACAAGACGACATTAGTCACGTTTAGTCACAGTACTTTACATAGTTGCTTATGAAGCAACACACACTCATTGCATCGGTGCCCTGTGCAATTTCATTACTTTTTTGTTACTTTCGTGACCTATGAATAAAAATCGCGACTATTTCGTTACTTTCGTGACCAGTAGATACCCTGTATAGTGGCAAAGGCAAAATGTAGGCATGAAGTGAATCACTTATCATAACATGTGATTTGCGTTTTATTTCAATGCAAATCTTATGGGAATTGGCAAAAGTATGGTGGATTTGTCGGAGCTAACCAATCAAAAGTATGACATGCTCTCTGTAGTATGAAATATTTGAAAATTTTGTATGATCTTCTGTATGACTTGCCTATTGCTCTTGTAGCCTGATGGTGGTTGATGAAATGAATCTTTACAGAACACTTAAGACACCTGGTAAACCATATCTAACATAATTGTCAGAAGTTTCAGTTAGGGACAGAGCAGACAAGATGATTATAAAACCCAACAATTTATAGCATTTCATCAATTGCATCTGGCAACGCTGGTTCGGCCTACTGCGGCACTTGTCGCCGTAAGACACCCACAAAGAATTGACAATTTAATATGATATTTAGATAATTTTACCCAGGAACAATGCCCTAGAATATGATTCTGGAGCTACTCTGTACATCAATACGACTTTCAAATATCATCAATGATAGAGGCCGACCTTAACACGTTCCATGGTGGCGCGCAGCCGCTTCTCGAGTTTGGGCAGTTCGCAGCGCAGATCGGCGTTGTCCCTGACCAGCTGCTTGTGCACCTTGGTCAGCTGGTCGAGGTTGTTCTCCAGGAAGGAGATCTTCTGCTTTTGCGCCAGCGAGCCGCCGTCGTCCTCGTTGTCCTCGGCGTTCACCGACTGCACGAGAAAGCGCACAAGACATTAGGAAAATCGAAAAGACGAAGAAGAGGGTAAAAAGGAGAAGAGGAGGAGGAGGAGGATGAGGAAGAAGAAGAGGAGGAAGAACAGAAGGAGGAAGAAGAAGAAGAAGAAGAAGAAGAAGAAAAAGAAGAAGAAGAAGAAGAAGAAGAAGAAGAAGAAGAAGAAAGAAGAAGAAGAAGAGGAGGAGGAAGGAAGAAGAGGAGAGGAGGAGAGGAGAGAAGATGAAGAGGAAGAGGAAGAAGAAGAAGAAGAAGAAGAAGTAGACAAGAGGAATAGAATAGAATAGAATAATAAGCAGAGTACAAAATAGAAATTCTATGAAGTCATTACAATGATCGTCATTTAAAATAGTAATTACAACATAAGATTAACTAAACAAAACAAGAAGAAAGACTTTAAATGAAAATATATAGGTATAAATTTTAATTCAAGATTTTGAATACAACTTAATAATGGTAAGATTTATTTTATTAAATTAACGTCATTGAGAATAGAAGTAATTGAAGAAGAGAAGAGTTTGGACAAGAGATTCTTGGAGAAGGATGTGAAATCAACAAACCATTCAGGAGGAGAGGAAGAGGAAGAAGAAGAGAAGAAGAGGAGAGGAGGAAGAAAAAGAGGACGGAGACCAGGAGGAGGGAGGAGAAGGAGGAAGAAGAAGTAAGAAGAAGGAGGAAGAAGATGAAGACCAACAGGAGGAGGAGAAGAAGAAGAATGAGAAGAGGAAGAAGGTGGAAGAGGAAAACAAAGAGGAGAGAGAAAAGGGAGAAGAAGAGGGAGAAAGAAGAAGGAGCAGAAGAAGTAGAAGAAGATGAGGACGAAGAAAAAGAAGACCAAGATAAGGAAGAAGAAGAAAAAGAGGAGGATGAGGAAGAAGAAGAAGAAGAAAGAGGGAAGAAGTAGAAGAGGAGGGAGAAAAGGGAAAAAGAAGAGGAAGAGAGAAGAAGGAAGAAAGGAAGAAAAAAAAAAAGAGGAAGAAAAGAATAAGGATTGAGGGGAGAGTGGGAGAGAGAGCAAACATTACAAGAACCACACAAGAATATTTATGAGCTTCAAAATCGCTTCCCGGTGGTTCGGAACCCACCTAAAGCTGTGGGTCCATTCATATCTCATCATCATCCTACAATTACACACGCACAAGCTAGTTAGGTACACCGGTTGTCAAGACAAGACAAGATTAGTCACGTTTAGTCACAGTAATTCACATAGCTGCTTACGAAGCAGCACACACCGATGCAATGACTGATCGGTGTGTGTTCCTTCATAAGCAACTATGTAAAGTACTGTTACTAAACGTGACTAATCTCTTCTTTTCTTACCTTTACTAACCGGTGTACGCCTAGCCTTATGTGGGCATCATCCCTAGCAAAAAAAATAAAAAAATTGAGAGAGAACAATAAATCGACTTCATTATCTTCAGCATTAACCGACTGCAAAAAAAAAAACGCACGAGAAATTAGGAGAGAGTACAATAAATAAAAATATGTCAAGGCTCCAGAAATTGCAGATATTATTGTTTCGTTTCATTATTGTAGATTCATTTCGTTTTTGGCAATAATATGAATAAATGAAATGAATAACTTATTGATATAGGTGTTCATGGCCCCTGATATATGAAAAGATCAGCTGTACAGCTGATATGTAAAATATTGACTGACTAATAGAAATAACAAACTATGTATTCATTCACGTAAATAAAGCCTTACATTAGACAACTAATTAAGGTCTTTCATTTCAGCCCCACCGCAGACTTCAATGCAGTATTGAAATAAAGATTTTGCGAAGGCTTAATATACAGGGTGGCGCAAAAAGCGCCTCAATGTAAACAATGCAGAGTAGCCACCTACCTTCTTGATCCTGGCCTGCAGATCTTGCACGAACAGCTTTCGCAGATTGTGCAACGTTTGCAGTTCCTTGGCAACTGTGTCCTCGAGTCCTTTCAGGTCCTTGCGCGCCTGTTCTCGCCTCTCGTTGATCAAAATCAACTCCTGCAGTTTGTTGCTCTTCTCAGTCTCATCCTGTCACACAACAATCGATTAATGATTAAAATACGAAAATATTCAAAGAATTTATTTTTCAATTTATTGACTACGATGAAGGCAAACTCGCTCTTACACTTTTGTTAATGTTAAATATAATAAACATTCTGTAAGAATAAATAGTATTTCAAGTATCACACAAGTGGTTTACAGCCTCTCATGATACAGCCTGACAAGAGTGAGATACAAGGTTAAAGTACGAGCTTCAGCGAGTATTAATTTAGCGAATGGCAGCATTTATATACACAACACATTTATAATCACAAAATTCGTAAAAAAAGAAAACTAGAAAATTCATAGATAAAACGAATAAAAATATCTTAGTCACTTTTGACCTGGAAATTAGAGGCATGCTTCCAGGGTATTTAAGTAGGCTATTGACGCTGGTTTAACTACCAGGAAATCTTCCTGTTCAACAAGTATTTAAAGTATACACAAGTGGTTTAGAATCCTCATAATATGATGTGATCGAAGGTCGCGCAACCCAATGTTTGTGCAGGAATGACAGGTAAATTTGTAAAGAGTATGGTTGCACATATGGCAATTTTTAGTTCGATAGTACAGCAGGTTTCAACACTGTAGATCACGCCATCGGGCGACAATTAGCCAGAAATCAGTTTGTTTGTTCAGTTCAAGTGCCAATGTCTTTTATAAAGAACAACGTATTTCCTATCGTTTTGAGTTACATGAATCAGGTAATGATTAAGTGTCAAGAACATTTCTCCAGTAGCACTCTCCAGATTCTTTAGAGTACCAAACAAATCAACCATATAATATATCATACATATTATGTCGTTTGTTTCATCGTTTCAGGATACAGTTAGCGTGAATGACCGTAATCGTACCAGCCGACAAAGTGTTTTGACTGACGACAGACGCTGCCAGACGATGAGTGAAACATCATTCGTTCTCCAAAAAGTCTCTTCGAAAACTTTCTACTTGAACTGGATTGTCTTATGCCAGTGTTCGTAAAGCCACTAAATTATTAAAATTTCATCCCTACCGGATTAACGTAACGCATCAGCTCAAAAGAGCCAGATAAGGAGAAACAGTTCTCCTTTACTATAAATGGTTTGTATCCTCGTTCACCAGATCTGACTCCTCCTGATTTCTATTTGTGGGAATATTCGAAAGATGTGTGTACAAAACAGTAACCACATACACTAGATGAACTTAGAAGAAACATTGAAGACTGTATATCAAATGTACTACTGCTACACTCAAAAAGGTTGCGTGCAACGTAAAGGAGCAACGCGTTGATGTATGCATTGCAAATCACAGTGGACATTCCAGCAGCACTTATTGCGAACTTTGTAGGTGAGTAAGTTGTAATGGTGTAACTTGTATCATAAACTTTGAAAGAAAAATTAATAACACATTACAACTTGGAGACTGTGTATACCATTTTGGGTTTGCAACTTTACGATCACCCTGGTTATCATAAATGAATGGTGCGAATATTGAATTTTTTTAGAAACCAGCGTTCAAGCCAAACAACCTGAATTAGACAGGAATCATGAACTGTTTAGCGTCAAATGTTTGTCAGAAAATCGCACCAATTCAATTGAAAGCGCACCTTTCTTTTATATTAACCAGTACAACCAACTACTATTTGAGTTACAGGGGGCTGTATCATAGACAGAGTGGAAGTATTGTATCTTCCCTATGTTAAAAGGGGTGTAGGCTGAGTCTCGATCACGCTAGTTTCCGGACGGAGTTTTAGCGCTGTATTTGAATTCAAAGACCCTTTAGGTTAGAGTTTCATTTTCATAAAGACTTTTAAAAGTTTATGGTATCTTTTGCGGTATAAATCAAAACTGTTGAGGAGAATATGGTTAATGTTACGGCAAAATATAACATTTTTGTTAGATTCATTGTTTTTTAGGTTGGTTTGAGTAGAAGTAGGTGTGATTTCTCTACCCACAGGTTAGAAATGGTTATTCACTAATTCAAATAATGCTCAACTTCTAATATCGTTACGCGTGTATCAAACTTTTGGATTATTCTTTAATATCTTTGATCTAATATCGTTATATGCGAGAATCAAGCTTTTGAACCATCCGCTATTCAATCGGAATCGGCTGTAATTGTATCAATTTACGATGTTTTTCAAATACACACGCTAAAAGTCCGTCCACAAAATGGCCGACATCCTACTCCCCTTATTTATCTTACTTCCAGTCCCTAAGATGTCAGGGTCCCTGAGTTACCAACCTGTTTGAGTTTCTCGTACTCCAACTGCAGCTGTTGATGCGCCAGCTGGTACTTCTGGTTGTGGTCTTTCAGTTCGTTGATCATTGTCTGCTTGTCGCCGATCTCGTCGCGCAGATTGGCCACCTGCTTCTGGTGTGCGTCGCGCAGCTGGTCCATCTGCTGTTCGAGCGCCACACGCATCGTGGCCGCCTTCTCCTTCTCTTCGGCCTTCTCCTTAGACGAGACCGCGTACTGCCCTGCAATCCAATTACTGATACATGATGCGGAGAAGACAATACAGCGCAATTTTGGTTCTGCGCAAGCGAATTGAACAATTACTGACACACAACAAACAAAATTACGCATTGAATCAATAATACACAAAGTCTTCGATTGGCTGAGATCTGAATTTGTTGTTCTTCACATCGTTTATGATTAATTAATACTTTCAGGGAAGAGGAAGGAGAAGAAGAGGAGAAGAGTTAGAATAGGAGGAGGAGAAGAAGATAAGAAGATGAGGAAGAATGAAGAGAGTAGAAGAATTAAGGAATTAATTAAACGATGTAGAGAAGAAATAAACAGAGGAGAATCGACAATACAGGAAGCATGAATGATGATACAGAAAGAAGGAATGGAATCAATAATACACAAAGTATAGGTATCGATTGAAATTTGTTTTAGAGGAGGAGGAGGATGAGAAGAAGACAGAAGAAGAAGAGAGAATAGAAGAATGAGAGGAAGAAGAAAGGAAGAGAAGGGAAGAAGAAGAAAGTAGTAGTAGGAGGAGTGGTACAAGACAAAGAGAAGAAGTAAAGATGATGAGGAAGAAGAAGAAAAGAGGAGGAGAAGAGGTAAGAGAAGAGAGGAGGAGGAGGAGGAGAAGAAGAATGAAGAAGAGAAGTCACAAAGGAAGAGAAGTAGGAGCAGAGAAGAAGAAGAATAATGAGTAGACAGAGAGAAGAAGAGATAGGACAAGAAGAAGAAGGAAAGATGAGAAGAAGAAGGAAGGAGGGACAAAGAAGGAGAAGAAGAAGAAGGAGGAGAAGAAGCAGATAGAGCAGAAAAAGAAGTTGAAGGAGAGGAAGAGAGAAGGAAGGTTGAAAAGGAGGAGGGAGTAGAAAAGAATATAAAGGACAGAAGAGAAGAAGATGAAGAAGGAGTAGGAGGAAGAAGTAGGACAAAGAGGACGAAGAAGGAGAAGAATAATGAGTGAGAGCAGAGAAGAAGAGGCTAATAGGAGGAGAAGAAGAGGAAGATGAGAAGTAGAAGTCGAGGAAGAAGAAAGACAAATGATGATGAAGAGAAGAAGGAGAAATAGATAGGAAACGGGAAAAGGAGGAGGAGGAGAGGAGGAGAAGAATAATGATGAGAAGAAGCAGAAGGAGGAGGAAGAAGAGGAGGAGTGAGATGGCGACGATGCGCGTCGCGCAGCTGGTCCATCTGCTGTTCGAGCGCCACACGCATCGTGGCCGCCTTCTCCTTCTCTTCCGCCTTCTCCTTAGACGACACCGCGTGCACTTGTTCTGCGCAAACGAATTGATTAATTATTATAAGAAGAACACCACCACCACCAAACACCACCACTAGCCTGATTTTGATTCGTTTGTCTTTCGTTAACGTTTAATTAATTAAATACAAGTTTACTAATTAATTGAAAACGATGTAAAGACAGTTAAAGACAAATGATCAAGAATCGACAATACACAAAGATGATGATACACAGAAATCAGGAATTGAATCAATAATAAACAGAGTATACATTGAATGAGAAATTGTTTCAGCCTGAAACAAAGTTGATACATGATATTGATGAGGAAGAAGGAGAAGGAGGAAGAGGGAGAGAGAGGAGAAGAAGAGGAGAAGAAGCTAGGAGCATAAAAGGAAGGGAGGGAGGGAGGAGAAGGGAGTAGAAGACAAAAGAGGAGGGAGAGGAGGAGTAGGACAAAGAGAAGAAGAAGAGGAGTGAAGAGTAGGAGGAGAGGAGGGGGAAGAGGAGAAGAAGAGAGGAAGAAAGAATAAGAAGAAGACAGGAGAGGACAAGAGAAGAAGAAGGAGGAGGAGAAGAAAAGTAGAATAAATAGGAGGAGAAGAAAGAAGGAGGAGAAAGAAGAAGAAGGAAGGAGGAGGAGAGAAGAATAATGAGGAGCAGAAAGAAAAGAAGGAAGGAGGAGGAGGAGGAGGAGAAGCAGGACAAGAGAAGGCGAAGAAGAGAAGGAGGAGGGAGAGAAGGAGATGAGAAGAAGAATAACAGGAGCGGAAAGAAGAAAGAGAGCGAAAAGGGAGGAGGATAAAGAGGAGGTGGAGAAGGAGAAGGGAAAGAAGAAGAATCAAATGAGGAGCAGAAAGAAGAAGGAGAGAAGAGGGAAGAGAAGAAGAGTAGTGAGAAGCTAGGACAAAGAGGACAAGAAGAGAAGAGGGAGGAGAAGAGAAGGAGCAAGACAAAGAAGAGCAGAGAAGAAGTAGGACAAAGAGGAGAAGAAGGAGAAGAGGAGGAGGAGAAAGAGAAGAAGAGGAGGAGAAGAGAAGAAGAGAAGGAGGAAAGTATGACAAAGAGGAGAAGAAGAGAAGGAGGAGGAGAAGAATAATGAGGAGCAGAAAGAGGAGAAGAAGAAGTTAAAGTGGAAATCGAGAGAAAGAAGAAAAAGAAAATGATGATGAAGAAGAAGGAGAAATAAAAGGAACGGGAAAAGGAGGAGGAGGAGGAGAAGAGAGGAGAGGAGATGAGGATGAGGAGAGAGAGGAGGAGGAGGAGGAGAAGGCGATGACGATGCGCGTCGCGCAGCTGGTCCATCTGCTGTTCGAGCGCCACGCGCATTGTGGCCGCCTTCTCCTTCTCTTCCGCCTTCTCCTTAGACGAGACCGCGTGCACTTGTTCTGCGCAAACCAATTGCATATTATGATAAAGAAAGAAGACAAACGAAACAAAGAAGTCACAAAGATTTCGATCTGTCTTTTCACACAGAATTAATTAAACCACCACCACAAAGTATACATTGATTAGAAAAAAGTGAATTAAATTGAGGAGGAGGAGATAAACGATGGGAAAGAAGAAGACAAACGGAGCACGAATCGACAATACACAAAGATGATGATACACAGGAATGAAATCAATAATAAACAGAGTATGCATTGAATGAGAATTGTTCTAAGCAAAGATGATAATAATAGAGGAGAAAGAAGGGAGAGGAAGAAGGAGTAGAAGTAGTAGTAGAGTTCAATAGGGAGGGAGGAGGAGGAGGAGGAGGAGAAGAAGATGATGAAGGAGAAGAAGAAGAAGAAGACAAAGAAGGAGAAGAAGAAAAAGAAAGTAGAGTAATAGAGGAGGAGGAGAAGAAGAGAAGAAGGAGAAGGAGTAGAACAAAGAGGAGAAGAAGAGAAGGAGGAGGAGAAGAATAATGAGGAGCAGAAAGGAGAAGTTAAAGGAGGAGAGTAAGAAGAAGGACAAAGAGGATAAGAGAAGGAAGAAGTAAAGAATAATGAGGAGCAGAAAGAAGAATAAGGAGGAGGAGGAGGAGAAATAGAAGAAACGAGAAAAAGTGAAGAGGAGGAGGAGAAGCATGAGGACAAATAGGGTGAAGAAGAGAAGGGGGAGGAGGAGAAGGAGGAGAAGAATAATGAGGATAGAGAAAGAAGATGTATGAGTGAGGAAGAAAGGAAGAGGAGGAGAAGGAGAATGGTTAAAGAAGAACAATGAGGAGCAGAAAGAATAGTTGAATAAGGAGATGAGGAGGAGAAGAGAAGGAGGGAGAAGAGAAGAAGAGAAGGAGGAATAGGAAAGAAGAAGAAATAGAATGATAGGAGCTATAGAAAGAAGAAGCGAGGAGGAGAAGGGTTCAGGACAAAGAGGAGGGAATAGAAGGAGGAGGAGAAGAAGTGAGACAAAGAGGAGAAGAAGTAAGGGAGGAGTGAGAAGAAGTAGGACAAAGAGGAGAAGAAGAAGGAGTGATAAGAAGAAGGAGAAGAAGAATAAGGTGGAGATGGGAAAGAAGAGGAAGATGAAAAGGAGGAAGAAGGAGAAGGAGAAGGAAAGAAGAAGAATAATGGAAGAAGCAGAAAGAAGTAGTTGGGTGGAGAAGAGGAAGAAGAAGAAGCAGAAGAAAAAGAGGACAGAAGAAGAAGGAGAAGGAGAAGAGAAGAAGATAAAGGAGAAGTATGACGAAGAGGAGAAGAAGAAGGAGGCGGAGGAGGAGGAGGAGAAGAATAATGAGGAGCAGAAGAAGGGAGAGAAGAGAGAGAAGAAATAGAAGCAGAAGAATCGAAGTGAGGAAGAAGAAAAGAAAATGATGACGAAGAAGACAGAAGAAAAGGAACGGGAAAAGGAGAGGAGGAGGAGGAAGAGGAGGAAGAAGGGAGAAGGGAAGAAGAAGAAGAAAAAGAAAGGAGGAGGAGGAGGAGAAGAAGAATAATGAGGAGCAGAAAGAAGAAGATGAAGGAGAAGGAGAAGAAGAAGAAAAACTGGAGAAGTATTAGTAGTAGGAGTAGGAGGAGGAGGACCCTAGCGTGATGGACGTACAGACAGACACCATCTCATTTTTATAACAGTATAGATATACCTATATTCAACTGACCGGCAGCCTTCATCTTAGCGCACTCCTCCTGCAAGGCGTCTACCTGCTCCTCCAGCGTTCGCTTTTTGTTCTCGGCCTCGCGCATCGACTCCTGCAGCGACTTCATACGCGCCTCGTGCTGCGAGATCAGCAGACGACACTCGCTCAGCTCCTTCTCGTACTCGCTTATCTGCAAGCCAACACAAATACAATTCATAGAACGTAACTCCTATAACGAGGTCAAAAGGAACGGTTACCCACTACTCACACCTGGAAACTTGACATCGGAAAGCAACTCATCACTCGGCAACTCAGCGATGCAGAAGTTGCTTGTCATACTCACAGCCGCTACTCAAGTTGCCAGAGTTGCTGTTCGACTACTATCACAATATTCTCAAAAAAAAAAAATATTTTGAGAATTTTATAACTTATCTTCGATATTTTATAAGTTCAAGTGACCAAAAAATGATGAAATACTACGTTTTAAAGCAAGTAAGCCTCCGTTACCAGTGTGAGGTGGTTAGAATATCACCTAACCTCACTTTTCTGTACATAGAATCTGTCCACACATCGCTCGGCGACCAGCTGTCGCGATCGAAAAGCAACTTAGCTGCGCGGCGATGTCATCTAGGCGATATCGCTCAGGCGACATCGCCTAGTCTGAGCGTTGTCATTTGAAAACACATGCTGCGTCGCTGAGTCGCCGAGCGACGGGTTGCTTTTCGATGTTGAAGTTTCCAGGTCTGAGTAGTGCCTTATGCTAGTTTTATTCAGGGACCTGACATCTTAGGGACTGGAAGTAAGAGAAATAAGGGGAGTAGGATGACGCTAGTTTCCGGACGGACTTTTAGCGGTGTATTTGAATACATCGTAAATTGATAATAATTACAGCTGATTCTGATTGAATAGCGGATGGTTCAAAAGCTTGATACACGCATAACGATATTAGATCAATGATATCAATCAATCAATATTTTTATTGCCAAAAAGTAAATTATACAACAATAGTATTGGTTAACAATACAAAGTAAAATTGGTACACATTGCATAACATACAAAAAAAAAAAAAAAATAATTACCTTGAGAATAAATTTCAACCATCAACAGTATTGATAATAATTATTTATGGCACTACCGGCAAAAGATAATCTTGTGCGCCGGTAGTGAGGTCAGAAGTAACAAAAATATTGAAGAATAATCCAAAAGCTTGATACACGCGTAACGATATTAGAAGTTAACCATTGTTAGTGATTTAGTGAATAACCATTCTAACCTGTAGAACACACCTATTTCCTACTAGAACCAACTCTAAAAACAAAGAACCTAATAAAATGTTGAGAGCTTTTGCCGTAAATATTAACCATATTCTCTCAATAGTTTTGATTTATACCGCAAAAGATACCATAAACTTTAAAAGTCTTTATGAAAATGAAATTCAACATAAAAGGCTCTGAATTCAAAGACAGCGCCAAAACTCCGTCCGAAACTAGCGTGATCGAGACTCAGCCTCTACACCCTTTCTAACATAGGAAGAGATGATACTTCTACTCCTTCTATCAATGACAGCCCCTCAGTTTTATTGGTCCAAGTTGAAAAAGTTCACTTTTATTCTAGACTCTATAATGGGATGCTACATGATAGTTTAAGCAGAATAGTATAAGAAGAATAGAACAGAATTTTTCATATTATAATTGGTTTATAATATGAATAGTATGAATATAATAGAGTTTTGAAAGTTTATGGTATCTTTTGCGGTATAAATCAAAACTGTTGGGAGAATATGGTTAATATTTACGGTAAAATACAACATTTTTGTCGGATTTTGTGTTTTTTAGGCTGGTTTGGGTAGAAGTTATGTACTTGGATGTTTTCAAATACACCGCTAAAAGTAGGTCCATAATAATGGCCGACATCCTACTCCCCTTATTTCTCTTACTTTCTCTCCCTTAGATGTCAGCTCCCTGGATTATACTATTAGAATGAATCCAAGTATGTAATAATTTTTGTAATTTGGGTGGTATCAAGTTTTCTAATCTATGTGTATTATACATGCTACAAACCTTCTTATTGCAATCTCCTTGGTAGGTTTCCATGCCCTGACACCTCTGCACAAGGTTCTTCACTTCGGATTTCATTTTCGAAATATACAGTCTGGCCACCGTGAATTCCTCCTCGATTTTCCCATTGCTATCCGGATTTAGCTGCAACAAAAAAAAAAGAAAATTGGTCAAAAAACATTATTTTGTTGTTTGAAAACACAATAATTGAAAGAAATTCCTAATTAATAATGCCATAAAATACTCTGAAGACTTCCGCTACTGCGAATATTGACAACAGAATACTATAGTCTATTCAGGTAAAGGAGAGACGATGTAAACAAACCTGTGCGTGCGAGAGTCTATAGTCTGGCAACAGACAAAAGAGCCTTCAAAATAAGAACTCTACTGCGCAGAGAGCGCACATTATGCAATGCGGCAGTTTATCTCACTCGGTCACTAGAATCCCGGTACTATGTGATAGTCTATCACTCAGGTAAAGGAGAGACGAAGTAAATAAACCTGTGCGTGCGAGAGTCTAGCTAGGAGCAGCTAAACTGATTCACAGTAGAACTACTTAAATAATATTAAAACTATTATCTGCAGTACGTGATTCCAGTCTGACCTTGAATGAACAATATGTGGAGGATGCAATTAACTTGTCATAAATCAGCTGATCAGTAATAATTTAACAGTGATTTCGACACCAATAATCAAAAGACTTGAAAGTCTTAAAGACCTATAAAGTCTTTAAAAGACAACACAAAAGAAGACTTTCAAGAATAACTTTTAAAAAGACCTTTTCAATAATCTGCGAGATTCAGCATTTGTAGGTTGGTATTGTGATATTGCTCTTTGAAACAGCTGATTTCTGACAAGTTGAATTGGATCCTGCTTTATATTGTATGGACTGGAATTGGACAGAACATTTATCGAAAACAGCTGTGAGTCATCGCTTCTATACGCACACAAATGCAAACACCTTTGTCTGTCTCTGGATTCCAGAGTATATTGGTATATACAGGTCATTGGTGTGAAAAGGTCCATAACAGTGTGTTGGAACATTTCTTATTACCGCCAACGCCATAGTTTAGCAAATTTTTAAATTCTGTTACGGGATTACAGGCAAACCTATTCACTCATTTGTTAAACTTATTTGAGAGAAATAACATAAAAAATTTCAACTTTAAAAATAGTCTCTCTACTCTTGGTATTGTGTTGAAAGCTTAAAATGATGAAAACTAACACTGGCAAAGGCAAATTGCAGGTAAGAAGTGAATCTATTGAGTCTAGTGAATGTATTGACCACTGAGCTAAATTATCCATCTGGAGGTAGCACAAGCTAGGGCTGCTATACGAGATCCGTGTTCCACCTAATTTCGTTAGGTTGAAATAAAGTGAGGATGAAATATTTTTTTCTAATACAGTATGTAGTACCAAAAAAATTAAGTTGGCAATAAAGTGAGGATTGAAATTTTTTCTCAAGAACAGTATGCTATTAGAAAAAAGAAAAAGAAAAATAGGCGGAACCCAGCTTTTTCAATCAGTGCTACCTCCAGATGGATAATTTAGCTCAGTGGTATTGACGTTGTTACGACATGCATGATGTTTTTTGGCAATTAACTTTTTGATTTTGAATCACTCAACATAACATATGATTTGCGTATCATTTCAATGCACATCTTATGGGAATTGGCAAAAGTATGGTGGATTTTTCCAAGCTAACCAATAAAAAGTGTGACACCAAATGGCCACACTGTTATTATACAGTCTCTGTATTTCCAACAGATTACATCATTTAACGGCGGTTAAATTTAATAGGTGTTTGTTTAAATTCAAGAGATAAATACTGTAAGATAAACTCAGCGCCATCTCTCGGCTTTTGACCGAACTGCCTGTTATGCTAATATTTTTTTAATACACAATTTTAAAAATTGAGTTATGAAATATATGAATTCTGAAATCTCAAAGACATTTAGTAGCTATTAATAAAGAAAAAATATGATTTTTAACATTTCAAACTATTTATTATTGAATGACTAACATGCATGATTTTTGTTTCAAATCATCAATATATATTGATGATTTTAAATGAAGAAATAACAGCAGATATCAAATTTCAATACATCTATGAATAAAAGTTAAATTTTTTGATATTGCTAGTGTCTATAATTATATTGAACATTCTAAACTTCTTTAATGAGTTAAATTATTTTTGTTTAAAGAAGGTTCTATTATATTTCTTTCATTAAATACAAAGTTTTAAAGTTGTGGTATTCTATTGAATCACTCTGTAGTATAGTGAACAGATTTAATTTTGAAATCAATTTGAATTTGGCGCCCTACCTTGATCTCGCCTTCTCCACCAATAGCGACGCCGATCTCGCTGAGATCTTTGAGGAGATTGGTCAGCATTTCCGTGATGCGACGCCTCTGGTGTGTCGACATGTCCTTCAGTTGTTGCAGTTCTGACGAAGTTGTATTCAACGAAGTCTGCAACAAATCAAGTTAGAAATAAATACAAATACAGTATTCAAATGAAACGTATTAGATAAGCACAATTAGTAAGGCAATTCAGCACACACACGGACTCATTCTACGATATTCTACTTATATATATGAAAAGCAATAGAAAGCCTTGCGGAATAATTACTGCCCTGTCATCAATTATTTAGAGCACTGTAAAGCCAATTATTTAAAAATACACAAATTTTAAATGTAAATTTTGAAATTTCTAATCTTTTATATATTCCGGTCTTGATTCAATATGATTTAAGAAAATTTGCAAAATTAATTGGCTGTATCAAATATACTAATGAGATAATCGTTCATTCCTATAGTACTCTATCGAAACAATAAAACAGATCTATATTCAGGACCAGAGATTGTCAAATCATCATTGAACAGTTTCACAGTTGCTGGGAAAAGTTGTTGGGAAAAAATGCTCAATTTTTTAATAAATTCTACCAATCGAACTCCATAGTGCAACAAATTATGTTCAAGTATTGTTCAAGGCAAAGATGCATGAGTGGTTTGGGTGCAAAACCCATTTTATTTACATTAAGTTGGGTGAGTTTTATGACGCTAAAATGTACTTCCATGACCAAACTCCATGCGACTACTAAACTAATTAAATGACCCTGTTCACTAAGTGTATATTATATCCATGCCTTTATGGCTTTCGACAAGAAATTGTCAATCATTATAACTTCGTGGCTTGGACTTCAAAAATTTATTTATTTATAAGTTTGAACTTAGCAGGTAAGAGCACATGATTTGCAACAACTGCAGAGACTAACACTGATGCTAACATTGAATCAAATAGGTCAGCTGTTCGACACAGGACTTTCACATTTTAAACAACTGCAGAACTAACCTGATGCTAACATTGAATCAAATGGTCAGCTGTTCGGACACAGGACTTCGAAGACAAAAACGTTTCTAGTGCAGTGGTTCTTGAGCACCAGGCACGCGGGACAGGCCAAGAAGGACAATCTGTTTTATCTCGAACTAACAGCACCCACCTGCTTCTGCATCAACTCCTCGGTTAGGCTCTCGTTCTCCTTGTTCTTGGTCTCCACCTCCTGACTCTTTTGGTCATAGTTGACGGCCAGCTCCTCCAGCGCCTGCAGCACCTCCTTCACCTCCTCCTTGGCGCTCTCGTTCTCCTGTGTGATCCGATTCATCTCCTGCTGCAGTTGCTCGTAGTCGCGGCGGGTGGAGGCGATCAGCTGGCGACAAAACAATAAATAAGCATTTTATTTGTGGACGAGCAAGCATGCAAATATAAATACAAACATAGTACAATAGTATTCATTTTTCCACCATACATTCAGTATGGTAATTCTATATGGGGAGGAACTTTTGATTCAACTTTAAAACCTTTATTTGTTCTACAAACGTTAGTTATCAAAACAATAATGAAGTATCCAAGAGATTTCCCAAGTGTCACATTGTTTCAAAATTCTAATCTGTTCACTATAAGACAATTGTTCATTTTAAAGACTATTAAGAAACATGTGCTCAAATTAAAAAATATGCAAAATTTTCAAAGAGTAACTAGACAAGTCGCTCAAAACTTAATCATAATTGAAAGAGTTGACAGCACCCTATCCCGTAGAAATATTTCATATTTGAGAAATAAGCTCTATAATAAAGTTCCAAGAGGATGGTTGATAAAGAAGCCTAAAATAAAAGAACTCCATACCTGGGTGAAAGAAAATTATTTTTATTCAATTAATGATTTGGTTTGATATTGATTAATGTTGTATGAATTTAAAATTCAGCTTTATGTATATCTTTAATTATTGTCATTTCTTAGAATGGAATATTTAGTTGGTTGAATGTTAATTATTGTAAGCCTATATTATAATATTTTATGATTATTTTATATATTAATATTAATGTGCAAGTGAATAAGATATATTAAGACTCCACGTCGGCGTACAAGTTTTCTTTTGCCGACGTGTAGCACAAAGTTGTCAATTTCCTTTTTGTTGTATTCTGTATATATTTTTTGTGCAATAAACGATTTGATTTGATCTGATTTGATTTAATTTGGCGGATGGCATTAGATAGACGAATAGATAGAGAGGTATTATTTATTGACGTTGCTATAATAATAATTCCGTGTAACCTGGCTGGCTCAGGTCTGGTGTCAGAGTTTTCAGGTCACTCCTGATCAGTTCAGGGTCTCTGACGTGACTTAATGACTGTAGCATTGACGTTGCTTATGACCGTAGAGTCCGATGGCAAAGAAATTATATCTCTTTTTTTAGATTATTGAATTGAATTGGATTTTGAATTGAATTTATTGAAACACAATTTCACATTCTTACATAACAGAAATAATACCCGCAAGGAAAATTCTGTGCGCAGGTATGAGTGGCAAATACAGACAATCAAAAATAAAACAAAAATATTTTTTTGGGTGATGCCCACATGAGCATATAACATGAGCTGTAACAATTCAAACCAATCCAAAATCATCTAAATCGGTTCAGCCGTTCTCGAGTTATAAGCGAGCGTACAGACACCAACTCTCTTTTATTAATATCATCAATGATGGCCTGAATACTGTATTATGATACCGCCTGAATGGCGCGCATTTCAAATCAGTGAGTTCTTGTGCCGCTCCCTGTACTGTCCGATATTGAGGAGTAGCTCATAGACCTGATCAGCGCGCTCTAGTGAGAGAGAGTGAACAACCTGTCGGGATTTTAACCATTGTGAGATAGGAACAAAACACTATTTTGATATAGAATTCAATTAAATCATTAAGGATCATCAATACTTTATTGCTATCTATTATTTAGTGGTTTCAAGGTGTTTTAATGAATGTATTGATTGGATTAAAGTACTTTTATCAGAATTTTCGTCATCTTGTTGCTAGACTCTTCTTGCTAGGTTAGGTTTTTTGAAGTTTGAACTTCCCGCTATGTGTAACCATCGGTATCGTAAGTATGATAAACATTATTACTCCAGAGACATAAATTATTCACACAAATAATATTCAATTCAATTACAACATTATTTTTACATCTTATATTTTCCATATTTCATCTATTTACGTCCAATATTATATTTTATATCACTACATATCCCACTCTCTTTTGGAAAGGAATGCTTTTGGAAAGAGAATCAAATTAAAATTATCTTTGTTTCTTTTCTCTAAAAGAGACTACTGAAGTGTTCTTAAACATCGTAGCTTTGATTTGATAAGTTACTGAAATATTTTGGCTGAATATTTATCAAATACGATGGGTTTGAAAACAGGCATTTTTACATTTGATTCAATGATAACCTATCTTCATTCCCCCCCCGGTTGTTCACTGTCTCTCACTTGAGCGCGCTGATGTTTGTTAGCTACTTCTCTATACGAGGTTATAGGAACGGTTATGCTAGTTTTATTGGTCCAAGTTGAAAAATTTCACTTTTATTCTAGACTCTATTGAGAAGTAGCTGATGGACTTTAGCGCGCTCAAGTGAAAGACAGAGTGAGCAACCGGGGGGGATTAAATAGAATAGAATAGGAAAATTGAAGCTAGGTTATCATTGAATCAAATGTAAAAATATCTGTTTTCAAACCCACCGGCATTTTTACATTGATAACATTTTTACATTTTTACACAATGATAACCTATCTTCAATTCCCCCAGGTTGTTTCTCTGTCTCTCACTTAGTTCAAACTTCAAAAATCCTAACCTAGCAAGAAGAGTCTATCAACAAGATGACGAAAATTCTGATAAAAGTACTTTAATCCATTTAATACATTCATTAAAACACCTTGAAACCACTAAATAATAGATAGCAATAAAGTATTGATGATACCTTAGCGCGCTGATGTTTGAGAGCTACTTCTCAAACTTCTTCTTATGGTCCTGTCTGAGTCCAGACGTTGGCAACCATCCTGGCTATTCTCACTTTATCTACCGCTGCTCTAAACAATTCCGTGGTTGTCAAACCATACCAAACTCTCAAATTTTTTAGCCATGAGATACGCCTTCTCCCGACTCCTCTCCTTCCTAATATCATCCCTTGCAGTATAACCTGAAGCAGCTGATATCGTTCCGTATTTCTCATTATATGTCCCAGATATTCTAATTTCCTAGATTTAATCATGGGCAAGAGTTCTTCTCAATAACACACAATAACTGCTACAGATAACGGCTACCGGTAACCGTTACCCTCCCTGTACTGTCCGATATAACACACAATAACTGCTACAGATAACGGCTACCTCGGTAACCGTTACCGTCCACCTACCTCCTCCTGTTCCATCATCTGCTCCTTCAACTTCTCAACAAACTGCGACTGCTGGTTGATCTCCTCGTCCTTCTCGTCCAGCTGTTGATACAGCCGTTCGCGTTCCTCTTCCAGCTTCTGGCGCTCCTCGTTCGACAACGAACCCAGCATTATGCCTGCGCCCGGGGTGGCAGGGATCGGTCCCAGCAGCACTTCTGAAAAACGGATACAGAAATCGGTGTGAAAATATTAACTCAAAGTTAATTTTTTTTTTATCGTATGGCTTTTTATCGGTGGGGAGACCCTTACGGGTAGGTTAATTAACTCAAAGTTAATTAACTAAGGTTTATTAACTACTAAGGTTATCCGGCGACCGAGGCGTAACCGAAGAGGGAGAAGAAGTAGAGGTCGATGAAGAAGAAAATGATGATGATGAAGAAGGGAAAGGAGAGATAGGAGGAATAGGAGGAAGAAGAAGAATAATGAGAAGTTTAAGAAGAAGAAGAAGAAGAAGAAGAAGAAGAAGTAGTAGTAGTAGTAGAAGAAGAAGAAGAAGAAGAAGAAGAAGAAGAAGAAGAAGAAGTAGTAGTAGGTAGTAGTAGAAGAAGAGGAAGAGGAGGAGGAGGAGGAGGAGTAGGAGGAGGAGGAGGGAGGAGGAGGAGGAGGAGGAGGAGAGGAGGGAGGAGGAGGAGGAGGAGGAGGAGGATAAAGAAAACGATAAAGAAGAAGAAGAAATGAGGAGGAGGAGGAGGAAAAAGAAAAGAAGAAGTAGAAGAAGAAGAAGAGGAAAAAGAAGAAAGAGGAGGAGGTGAAGGATGAGGATAAAGAAAACGATAAAGAAGAAGAAGAAGAAGAAGAAGAAGAAGAAGAAGAAGAAGAAGAAGAAGAAGAAGAAGAAGAATAAGAAGAAGGAAGAGATAAACGTGAAGATGTATGATGTATCCTCCATCTCGGTTTTGAAGGTAGTGGAAGAAGAAAAAAGATAAGTACGGAGAAAGAGGAGGAGTGAGAGAAGCAGGAGAAGGGTGAGATAAGATAAGGAAGAAGAAGAAGAAAGAGAGGAAGAGGAGGAGGTGTAGGAGAGGGAAGAAGAAGATAAAGACGAATGAATTTATAACGTGGGTCAATTCGCGCTGACTGATCCAGACGATAGTGAACCAAACAATGAGAAAAATGAGATGAAAGTGAAAAACGTCCATTTACCTTTCTTGATTTCAGGAGCGCTTGCCACCGGAGTCACCACCTCCACTGGTTCTTGTAGATTGACTTGGTCTTCAGTCGAAACTGTTTCGCCCTGTCGCCATCTTGAAAACAAAACAACAAACATTCAATTAAAAAAATCGTTCAAGAATTTTTTCAACAAAAACTACCCATACACTTATGTTACAGTATTGTTTGAAAACAAAACAACAAACATTCAATTTAAAAAAAATCTTTCAAGAATTGTTTCAACAAAAACAGCCCGTACCTAACCTAACCTAACCTATCTCTCTTCCTATGTTACAGAATTATTTCAACAAAGAACTAAGGATAGGCTTTTTATTATTCAGTCTCTTTAGTTTGAATCCTTAATTCGATCTTTTTCTCCACCTTCTTCATCTCCATTATCATCTTGTTCATCTTCATCTTCTTCTTCAGCTTATTCCCGTTTCTATTCGCTGTGTGCACGTAGGTGGTGGGGATAATAAAATCGACACCTACGCTCATGCGGAATTTTAGTGAACGAAACCGGGTAGTTTAACATGAGAAAGGATAGGGAATAAGCAATTACAATGCATTCAAAGTATTTCGTATTCCTAATTGTATAAATACCGTTAACAATAGTAATTGCGGCTTCTATTCCTTCCATATTTCCAAACGTAAAGTGATTCAACAAAGAAATCGATCTCAGTTTTGAATCAATCAGAGTGAAAAATCAGTTCAAAAAGCATATATTATGATTGATTTGAAGTCTCGCGCCCATAATGATAATCCATTTCAAAATAATAACCAATGGGAATGAACTCAGCTGTGGATAAACTACTTCGTCTGCTCAGTCTGCTTGAAACATAACTTTCAAAGTTGATTTTAAAACTTGAATTGAAGATTATAATAATGTTTAAGAACATGCGATATGTTCATTTCATCTTTCTAAATATAATCGATAAGTAGGAAAAATAGCAACAGGGAATTATATTTCAATTAAAAACTAATTTTTACGTACATAAGCCTATCCTTTCCCATGTTAATCTCGGAAAGATAAGGGTCATACGATTATCCGCCAGAGCGTAAGACCGTAGATGCTCACAGCGAATACGGGGTCACTGTTTCTGGGTCCCTAATCTTTATATACTTTTCTCTGCATGAAAATAATGGAAATACGTACAGTAATTCATCTTACAGTTACTAACCTGCTGAGTTCCGATTCCAGTTTCTCCAGTTTGCCCTTCAGCCGGCCCACCTTTTCCTTCTCCTTCTCGTAACGGCGTTTCCACTCCTCGGCCGTCAGCTCTTCATTCACTGTCACCACGTTCTTAATTGTCTTCGCTCTGAAACACACACCACAAAATTGAAAATTGAATATTCAATTCTAGGATTATTATTATTATGTACTTTGACTCTTTTTTATTTGATTAATTCAAATAACTTTGGTAATTCTATTTCATTAAAAAAATTAGGTTGGCAGTAGTTAGTGTAGCACGATCCAGTTAACTTGTCATAAATCAGCTGTTTTGGTAATAATTAATAAATAGTGACTTTCACACAATAATCAAAAGACTAATTTGACATAAAAAATATATGCACTTATAACAGGATCATTTCAACCTGTCAGAAAACATATGATTTTAGGAGCAATATCACAATACTTAACCTACAAATGCTGGATCTAGCAGATTATTGAAAAGGTCTTTTTTACCGTTATTCTTTGAAAGGTCTTCTTTAAAAAGGTCTTTTAAAGACTTTAAAGGTCTTCAAGACTTTTAAGCCTTTTGATTATTGTGTCGAAATCACTGTTTTATTATTACCAAAACAGCTGATTTCTGACAAGTTGAAAGGATCGTGCTATATTTATATTGAAAATTGAAATAGGCCCTAACACCCAAAGAAGGCAGAATCAGGGGGCTGTCATTAGAAGGAGTAGAAGTATCGTATCTTCCCTATGTTAAAAAGGGATGTAGGCTGAGTCTCGATCACGCTAGTTTCCGGACGGAGTTTTGGCGCTGTATTTGAATTCAGAGCCTTTGGGTTAAGTTTCATTTTCATAGAGACATTTTTGTTAGATTCTTTGTTTTTTAGGTTGGTTTGAGTAGAAGTAGGTGTGATTCTCTACTACAGGTTAGAATGGTTATTCACTAATTCACTAATAATGGTTAACTTCTAATATCGTTGCGCGTGTATCAAACTTTTGGATTATTCTCCAATATCATTGATCTAATATCGTTATGCGTGTATCAAGCTTTTGAACCATCCGCTATTCAATCAGAATCAGCTGTAATTATTATCAATTCACGATGTTTTCAAATACACCGCTAAGAGTCCGTCCGGAAACTAGCGTCATCCTACTCCCCTTATTTCTCTTACTTCCAGTCCCTAAGATGTCAGGTCCCTGACTTCTACCCAAACCAGCCTAAAAAACAAAGAACCTAACAAAAATGTTATACTTTGCCGTAAATATTAACCATATTCTCTCAACAGTTTTGATTTATACCGCAAAAGATACCACAAACTTTTAAAAGTCTTTATGAAAATGAAACTTAACCTAATAAAGGCTCTGAATTCAAATACAGCGCCAAAACTCCGTCCGGAAACTAGCGTGATCGAGACTCAGCCTACACACCTTAACATAGAAGATACAATACTTCACTCCGTCTATGACAGCCTCTGGCGTATACACTCTCTGTATTCGCTGTGTGCATCTACCGTGTTGCGCTCTGGCGGATAATCGTATAAATCTACGAGGGAAGATTAACATGGGGAAGGATAGGCTTATGTATCGTAAAAGTTAGTTTATAATTGAAATAGAATTCTCTGTCGCTATTTTTCCTACTTATCGATTGTGGAATTGTATTTAGAATTATAAAATTAACATATCGCATGTTCTTAAACATTATTATAATGTTTAATTCAAGATTTAAAACGAACTTTAAAGGTTATGTTTCACGCGTTCGCGTTATGATTGTGCAGACGAAAACTTCCGTGGATAACAGCTGTACTCCAGTAAGCGAGTACGAAAATAAATGTGATTACACTATCAATAGGTTACCGGTATGCTCTTTTCTGGTGTTTGATATTAATATAATTATATATGGACTAGTAATTACTACAATATAAGTTCCAATAAATACAAATCTTACTTCGGCTCTTCATTTCTGAAATAAATAGTTTGGCATGAAATAAGCCCGTACCGGTAACTTCTCATTTCATTACGGTACCGTGTTCAACCACCAAGTTATCAAATCAAGAATCGAGTCTAATATTTCAGTATAAAATAAATATGTATAGGCCTACATAATATTTATTGAATTTGGATGATTATCAAACATAAAATCTTTATTCACAAATCACATTCAAAACAGACTGGAATAGGTGTCGTCTGCCATGTAAATAAATGCAAGGTTATGTTTACTTACCAATATTTATTCAAAGCTGTAATCCATCTTCTTCGTTGAATCATTTTATGTTTGGAAATAGGAAAAGTGTAGAATTTAACATTACTATTGTATCCTTTATTTTTACAATTTGGCACACAACACACTTTGTTACTCATTTTTTTCGCTTATTCCCTATCCTTTCCCATGTTAATCTCAACTTTTTCGTTTACTAAAATTCCGCGTGAGCGCAGGTGTCGATTTTATTATCCCCACCACCTACGTGCACACAGCGAATATTATCAATAAACCTCCAGCGATAAATACTATAAATACTCTCTCTATATTATCAATAAATAAAACTATCGATAGCACAACTATCGTACCTGCGACCGAAATCGAGCGTCGACTTGGTCTCCGACTCGTTGAATGAGGCCGGCGAGCAGCAGATGATGATGGTGGTGCGTGCGTTGCCGCCGAGCGACTCCTGCAGGATGCGCGTCAGTTTGCTGTCACGATAGGGGATGTGCGTCTTGTTGCCGTCAGCCAGCGCCGAAATGACGTTGCCCAGCGCCGACAGCGACTTGTTGATGTTCTTCGCCTCGTCCAGCACTGTGCCTTCGGCGCCTGTTTTGCTCACCTGCGCCGACAGAGAACAAGCGCTTGTTAGTGGTGTAGTATACACGGTATTAAAAATTCAAAATTCAAAATATAAATTTCTCGTGATGTATAAAATTGAAAATTCAAATTCAAGTTTATTTGCCATCTATATGAAGAAGAGGAGGAGGAAGAAGAAGACCAAGAGGAGGGGAAGGAAGAAGACCAAGAGGAGGAGGAAGAAGAAGAGAAAGAGGAAGAAGAGAAGAAGAAGAAGAAGAAGAAGAAGAGGAGGAAGAAGAAGAAGAAGAAGAAGAGGAGGAAGAAGAAGAAGGAGAAGACCAAGTGGAGGAGGAGGAAGAAGAAGAAAGAAGAAGAGGAGGGAAGAAAGAAGAAGAGGAGGAGGAAGAAAGAAGAAGAGAAGGAGGAGAAAAGAAAAGGAAAAGACCAAGAGGAGGAGGAAGAAGAAGAAGGAGGACGAAGAAGAAGAGGAAGAAGAAGAAGAAGAGGAAGAAGAAGAAGAAGAAGAAGAAGAAGAAGAAGAGAAAGAAAAGGAGGAAGGAAAAGACGAAGATGAGGGAGGAGAAAAAGAAGAAGAAGAAGAGGACGAAGAAGATGCAAGAGGAGGAGGGAGGAAGAAGACCAAGAGGAGGAGGAGGAGGAAGAAAAGAGGGGAAGAAGATGGGGAGGAAGAAGAGAAAGAAGAAGAGCAAGAGGAGGGGGAAGAAGAAAAAGGAGAGGAAGAAGACCAAGAGGAGGAGGAGGAAGAAAAAGAGGAAGAGAAAGAAGACCAAGAGGGGAAAGAAGAAGGGAGGTAGAAGAAGAGGAAGAAAAAGAAGACCAAGAGGGAAAGAAGAAGTGGAGGTAGAAGAAGAGAAAGAAAAATAGAAGAAGAGGGGAAGAACAAAAGGAGAAGAAGCAGACCAAGAGGAGGAGGAGGAAGAAGAAGACCAAGATGAGGAGGGAGGAAGAAGCAGAAGAGGAAGGAGAAGAAGAAGAGGAAAAGAAGAAGACGACCTAGATGAGGAGGAAGAAGAAGAAGAAGACCAAGAGGGAGGAGGGAGGAGGAGGAATAAGAAGAAGAAGGCCAAGAGGAGAAGGAAGAAGAAGACCAAGAGGAGGAGGGAGGAAGAAGAAGAGGAGGAGGAGAAGGAGGAAGAGGAGGAATAAGAAGAAGAAGAGGAAGAAGAGGACAAAGAAGAAGACCCAGAGGAGGAGGAAGAAGAAAAAAAGAAGAAAAAGGAGGGGAAGAAGACCAAGAGGAGGAAGAAGAAGAATTAAGAAGAAGATGAGGAGGAGGAGGAGGAGGAGGAGGAGGAGGAGGAGGAGGAGAATGAGGAAGAAACAGAAGCAGAATAAGAAGAGGACAAGGAGGAGGACAATCTACATGTTGAAGTTTGAAATAATTCAAATTTTGAATGTGAAATAAGTCTCACCTTTTCACTACCAGCCAAATCCACCAGATACAGTTTGCCCGACAGTTTCTTCTCGTTTTCCAAATTCTCCTGTTTGACATTGATTAGAAACACGCTGTGACTTCTGGAGCTGTGTTCGTTCATGTCTGACAAACAAAAAGAGAAATGAACAAGAATACGATTTTAAAATTAAGTGAATAGAAATGTTGACAACTCAGCCACAAGATCAATATTAATGTCTTCATCCAATAAAATATAGCAGAATCCAATTCAACTTGTCAGAAATCAGCTGTTTCAAAGAGCAATATCACAATACTTAACCTACAAATGCTGAATCTCACAGATTATTGGAAAGGTCTTTTAAAAAGTTATTCTTTGAAAGGTCTTCTTTGAAAAGGTCTTTTAAAGACTTTAAAGGTTCTTTAGACTTTCAAGCCTTTTGATTATTGTGTCGAAATCACTGTTTAATTATTACTGGATCAGCTGATTTCTGACAAGTTAAATGGATCGTGCTATAAATAGAAACGTAGACAACTCAGCCACAAGATCAATATTAATGTCTTCATCCAATAAAATAACCTCGAATCTAACAGCTGATTAAGTGAGGTATCCACACACTATACTCTGTTCAGGGAAAGGAGAGACGATGTAAACAAACCTGTGCGTGCGAGATTCTAGCTAGGAGCAGCTAGGCCGATTCACAGTAGAACTACTGAGCTAATATTATCATCTTATTTGTAAAAGTCTTAATAGTAATACATCTTATTATTATCACAATTCTGCAGTACGTGATTCCAGTCTGTCCAAGACTGGAATCTTGAACGAATCATGAACGTATTGTGAACTGGAATTTGGCAGAAAATTTATCGAAAACAGCTGTGAATCATCGCTTATACTATACGCACACAAATGCAATCAACTTGTTTTGACCGTCTCACGATTCCGTGAACAGAGTATAGCTACAGCAGGAATAATTTAATTTGTCGGAAAACTTTTGATTTTGTTTCAAGTATCACAATACTTAACCTACAAATGCTGAATCTCGCAGATTATTGAAAAGGTATTTTAAAAAGGTATTATTTGAAAGGTTTTCTTTAAAAAGGTCTTCTAAAGACATTAAAGGATTATTGTGTCAAAGCTGCGTGAAATCAGTTGTTTACTAATCATCAAATCAGCTGTTTTCCGACAAATTAAATTATTCCTGCTATATCCATTTTACATCATGGTTTGTTGCTTTATAACTGTCCATGACTATAGCAGGATTCTTTTAAATTGTCAGAAACAGCTGGTTGATGTACGCTCGTTTACTAACGTTAAATCAGCTGTTTTCTCACAAGTTAAAAGAATCCTGCTATAGTGTGGGTACTTTACCTAATCAGGTGTTAGCTCTTCAAAAAGGCATTCATCGAATTTCCTTACTAGCTATTATTCTGTTGTCAATATTCGCAGCAGCGGAAACCTCCAGAGTATTTTATAGCATTATTAATTAGAAATTTCGATCAATAAATTGTTATGATTTAAAAAGCAATTGAATAGTTGCAATATCCCATTTCAAATTCAAAAGTTTTAAATAATTTATTCATTCACAACTATACAATAAATTTTCATACAATAACAATTTAGTAAAATACACATGTAATAATAATTAATTAAGTGACTCATAAGAAAACCCATACATCCGCAAAGCAACGCTTGTGCGCTGATGTATAGCAGGATTCTTTCAACTTGTCAGAAAACAGCTGATTTAACGTTAGTAAACGAGCATACATCAATCAGCTGTTTTCTGACAATTTAAAAGAATCCTGCTATATTTATTTGTTTATAATAACAAAGAGTTAGTAAATAAATAAACAAATAACTCAACAATGAAAATTAATAATGTCTACTAAAATAAGCATACAGATTAATATGGATTACATATTATCTTCAATCCAATTAACTAGGCCTAATTCTATACTAAGTTTACAGGTTATTTTATTATTTATAAACTGGATGGGGATTATATTCATTAGTTTGCTGCATATATATTGTGTCTGATGTCTGCATATTTTTTATATTTTATTTCTTTCTATATTAATTATCACAAGTATTATTACAGACCTGTAAGCAAGTAGAAACATAGATTATCAATATTCTACTAAAAAAGTCTATGATCGTCTTCTGAGATAACCTCTTCCCTCGCTATTAAAGCTTTTATAGCAGGATTCTTTTAACTTATCAGAAAACAGCTGATTTAACGTTAGTAAACGAGCGTACATCAATCAGCTTTTTTCTGACAATTTAAAATAATCCTGCTATATTTATGTTTGTTATATTTTAATGACAGGCTTGGTTAACCCGGAGACTCCGTTAACCGAGACTTGGATAACAGGGACTTTACAACTACAACTATTTTATTGTATAATTTTGATTTATTATAAATTATTATTAATATAGTGATATAATAATAATAATTCCGTGTAACCTGGCTGGCTCAGGTCTGGTGTCAGAGTTTTCAGGTCACTCCTGATCAGTTCAGGGTCTCTGACGTGACTTAACGACTGTTTTTTTTTTTTTAGGCAGCCGGGACCGACGGCTTAATATAGTGATGAAAACAGTGATTGTTAGATTTAAATTTTCATCTTGACTGTTGTTGAAAACTTGTATTATTGTTTGACGTTGCCTATAACATTGTATTTGTTTCTTGGCAATGAAATTATATTTATTTCAATTATTTATTTACAATATTCAACCGGTTTCGAGCGCATTTTGAAAATTGTCAATTTTTTACAAGGTCGATGTTTTTTATGACAGGCTTGGTTAATCCAGAGGCTCGCTGTAACCGAGACTCGGATAACAGGTAGGTACTTTACAGTATATCCAACCAGTTTCGAGCGCATTTTGAAAATTGTCAATTTTTGTTCAAGGTCTGTTCTATGTCCTATGTATTGTCACATTAGGAGACAATTCATTGCCAAATTCATACAGAATACTGTAATTGGCGCAGACAAGGTAATGGTGCTACTCTCCAACCTGAGTATAGAAAAAATAAACTCTGTGTACAATTTCACTGTGGAAGCAGTTAGAATAAGAACATAGATACTGAGCATTACAGGTTGAATCAGCAGTAGGCCTGATAATTATTAAAATTTACAGTATAACTCAATCATGTGCTGATGTTTGATATGTATTAGTTAAATGTAAGATTTGGAGTTTGGAGTTGTAATACTAAGTTGAATCTTCATTATTTGTGATTATACAGGGTGTCCCACCAAGGTTGTATCAGCCGTTAACCATAGATTCTACATGACATTTCCAACAAAAAATGTCCAGTAAAATTTTTCCTATCGACCTTCGTTTTCGAGATATATAGATTTTTCGATATTTTGAAAATATGCCTACTTACTGTCATTAAATACTCAATAACTCGAGAACCACTTACCGAATTTCAATTTTTGGTCATTTGAAAGAGCAGAAAATGTCAGATGAGATTAATGTATTAGTTTTTCGTCAGTTGATGTTTCGAAACGTTTTATGAGGGTTCAAACTTGAAAAAATGATATTAGTAGAATTCAAAGCCAACTTTCAAACAGCATTTTCTCAATATTTACCCAGGGTAACAATACGGTTACAATAATGCAAAAACATCTCCATTTCATAAGCTTTCAAATGAGCCTAAATTTGTTAGGAAATATTTAATGCCAAAGTTTTGACAGCTGCAAAAACTGAGATGAGCGCCTTCAAAATGAGGAAATTTGCGAACAGCAGGATCATTCATAGCTATACTATTCATCAAGACCTTAATATTTCATGATTATCATAATTTCACTATTTTAACAACTTGCATTATCTTCTGTATCCGCCTATGCGTGCGTGAAATATTGAAAATTATTAATAAAATTATTAAAACTGCATGTTCGCCCTCATTCAGTTTTAATGGTTTTGAATATTAGTTGTT
The DNA here is from genome assembly GCA_017141395.1 of Laodelphax striatellus. Lineage (NCBI taxonomy): Eukaryota > Metazoa > Arthropoda > Insecta > Hemiptera > Delphacidae > Laodelphax > Laodelphax striatellus. Next base: position 2,824,291 of record CM029543.1, on the reverse strand, counting down.
TTCGGGTACTCACCTGAACTATTTACAGTTTTCAAAGCTTTTACATCAACATTTTCAAATTTAGGCTCATTTCAAGCTTATGAAATGGAGGTGCTTTTGCATTATTGAAACTATATTGTTACCCTGGGTAAATATTGAGAGAATGCTGTTTGAAAATTGGCTTTGAATTCTACTAATATCATTTTTTCAAGTTTGAACTCTCATAAAACGTGTGGAAACATCAACTGACAAAAACCAATATATTAATCTCATCTGAAATTTTCTGCTCTTTTCAAAAATGACCTCAAAATTGAAATCCGATGAGTGGTTCTTGAGTTATTTGATATTTAACGACAGTAAGTAGGCATATTTGAAAAATATCGAAAAATCGATATATCTCGAAAACGAAGGTCGATAGGAAAAAATTTTACTGGACATTTTTTGTTGGAAATGTCATGTAGAATCTATGGTTAACGGTTGATACAACCTTGGTGGGACACCCTGTATAAAGTGTATTGTCAAATATGTAAATTGTATCGTAATATTAACCATACTATGTTATATTATCTTTATTAATCTCAACTCTTTGTATGGGGCATACAGCCCTAGTGCAAATAAACATTATTTATTATTATTATTACAAGGTCGGTTCGAAAAGTGCAGAGACACTCACTTGTGACGGCTATGTGCCGATTGGCCTTTCCCTCTTCGATTACTTCGAACACCTCGTCGGGGCTCGACACAAACCGCTCGGTGGCGCCCTTCACAAACGGCACGCGGTTCTTGTCCTCGTGCACGCTCAGGTTCACCTTCGACACTGCGGACAAAAAGGCATTAGATAAACACACCACTAAAGTTACCAGAAAATAAATGCATAAGATATAAACTAATAGGAGAGAAATAATCTCCTATAAATAAATTAATCATGTTCAGGGATATATATATGAATCAGCTGTAGTTGTTCATAGTGGTTTGAATTTTTAGGCTCAAAATTTTCAAGTTGAATTCAATATTCTTGAATTTTTTGAATTGTTTGGTGTTTTTTTGGCTTTTTATTGACCTTTTCAAATTTAAAATTCGTAATTTATTTTCGGTTTGTGTTTTTTGAAGTGAAAATCGTTGATGTGAACAAAACTATTGTACATAACCTTAATTTGAACAATTTATCAGACTAATGCCTGGTTGTTCGTACGTCTATTAAATTTAACCGGGCGATAAATCGAGGACAGCAACATAGTGGGATCGACGACAAACTGAACTAATTCGAAATTAAAAATCCAAGTGAAATAGTGTTACCAGAACAATATATTTTAGCTAAATAACTAGTAAAATCAACTGCATTAACATTCTCTAATAAATTACATGTTCATTCGAAACAAACTAGCTCCGAAAATTGCATTAATCCACAATATTACAGACTTTTGGTTGGTAAAACTGAAACTTGTACTTTCCCATCTGATAAAATTTTAACCACGTGTGAAAATATTCATCTGATGTCTATGTAAAAAAAATTAACCGCTGGAAAAATTTAATTCCTCAATCAGCACCGATTAATTTAACCCTGTTTTTAACGGAGTAGAAATGTTTCAACAATTTGAAATGTGTACACAACCAGCTGATATTTGAAAAAATTGTGCCATTAGTATTTTTTACTAGAAGATATAGCAGAATCCAATTCAACTTGTCAGAAGTCAGCTGTTTCAAAGAGCAATATCACAATACTTAACCTACAAATGCTGAATCTCACAGATTATTGAAAAGGTCTTTTAAAAAGTTATTCTTTGAAAGGTCTTCTTCAAAAAGGTCTTTTAAAGATTTTAAAGGTCTTTAAGACTTTTAAGCCTTTTGATTATTGTGTCAAAGTCACTGTTTAATTATTACCAAAACAGCTGAGTTATGACATGTTAATTGAATCCTGCTGTACCCTGTGCCTCATTGATAAAAACTCGGAGTGCAATTCATAAATTTCGTCTACAGAATATTATTTAGTAATAACATCTAATAAAAATGATGAGTAATGTAGTTTTGCAAATAAAATCAATGCAATTCAAGGCTTTCCAACACTATTTTGTCTCAATTCTTCATTTCAAGTAAGTTCAGTTTGTCGACGATCCCATTATGTTGCGTCCCCGATTTAACGCCCGGTTAAATTTAATAGACGTACGAACAACCAGGCATAAATTTTGGAACAGAAGAAGTTTTGGGTTAACACCTGTTTTTTCTTTCCTATAAGATTGTATTGATCCAATAAATGATCCAATAAATACACAGTTTCATTAACTACAATTATCTTCTTTATATAAAATAGGCGAAAGAGTTTTTTGTAATCAGAACTCCTCCTTTGATTGAATTTTTATTGAATGCTATGAATTTCCTATGTGTTTGGAAAAGTTCTTTTGCTGTAACAAACAGCCTACAATTTATATTATTTTAGAAATATGGGTGAACCCTATAGTCCCTCTTTGATTTTCATAATCTGATAATAATCAAGGACATCTTCTAGGAGAAATATTGTTCTACAGCAAATACGAGATGTTGCAAGGTAAATTGCGCCATTGTTACTAAAACTGGACAATTTAAGGTGGGTTTTCGTGACTGCGACAAAGTGCCGCAACGGAGCCCGGAACAGCGTTGCCAGATGCAATTGATGAAACATTCCCACTATAAATAGTTGGGATTTTTATCAATTGCATCTGGCAACGCTGTTTCGGGCTCCGTTGCGGCACTTTGTCGCAGTAACGAAAACCCACCTTTAACCTACAAAATGGTGTCGCTCTGCGGTCACAGACAGCTCTAGTCCACTGATACTATCCTACTCAAATCCATCCATTCTTTTTGCGCCACCCAGTATAATAGGATGTGGCATTAATTTAATGACTGTCTATTCTCTGATTAAAAAAAATGAATCAACATTCAAAAAGGGTTTTATGATACATTCCTATGAAACAAGACATAGACATGTACTCAGGGATGAAACACATAGAACGGCTTTATACGCCAAAGGAGTAACAAGCGTAGGTATTCATCTTTTCAATGCATTGCCTATGCAATTAACTGGTCAAACACTTGAAAAAATGAGAACTGAGTTGAGGACAGAATTGGAAGGACAGTGTTTTTATTCAACCCATGAGTTTTTCAGTTTCTTCAATTCACGGCGGTAATTATTTCTGAACCTTGAGAGTGTTAAATGCATATTTTGCAAACTAATTTATAACATGTATAAATTATATTACATATAATATAACGGTTTGACAAATCCATATACCCCTTTGAGAGGAGGTCAGCGGATGCTAAATTATCTATCTATCTATCTGTCCTAGAAACATGGCATTAACTCACCATCCAACAGATCCCTGATCTTGTCCATGTAGATCTCAAAGTAGGACACCTTGATGTGGAACTCGAGGTTCTCCTCCATGGCGTAGATGTGGTTGAAGATGTCGTTGACAATGACTACTACTACTACTACTTCTTCTTCTTCTTCTTCGTGTCTTCTTCTTTTTCTCCTCCTCCTCCTCCTTCTTCTTCTTCTTCTTCTTCTGCTTCTTCTTTTTCTCTTCTTCTCCTCCTCCTCCTCCTTCTTCTTCTTCTTCTTCTTCTTCTTCTTCCTTCCTCTCCTCCTCTTCCTCTTCCTCCTCCTCCTTCTCCTTCTTCTTCTTCTTCTTCTTCTTCTTCTTCTTCTTCTTCTTCTTCTTCTTCTTCTTCTTCTCCTTCTCCTCCTCCTCCTCCTTCTTCTTCTTCTTCTTCTTCTTCTTCTTCTTCTTCTTCTTCTTCTTCTTCTTCTTCTTCTTCTTCTTCTTCTTCTTCTTCTTCTTCTTCTTCTTCATCTTCTTCATCTTCTTTCTTCTTCTTCTTCTTCTTCTTCTCCTTCTTCTTCTTCTTCTTCTTCTTCTTCTTCTTCTTCTTCTTCTTCTTCTTCTTCTTCTTCTTCTCTTCTTCTTCTCCTTCTTCTTCTTCTTCTTCTTCTTCTTCTTCTTCTTCTTCTTCTTCTTCCCTTCCTCTTCCCTCCGACATGAACATTTTCGGTCCTCATCCATTCTCTGGATGTGATCCCACCATCCCAATTGCTTCCTATCTAACACTTCTTTAATATCTTTCACTAGCTGTCCCGGCGAACTTCCTATCAAACTAATCCAAAATCATCTAAATCGGTTCAGCCGTTCTCGAGTTATAAGCGAGCGTACAGACACCAACTCTCTTTTATTAATATAGATTAATTAATTTAGTCAACTCACCATCCAACAGATCCCTGATCTTGTCCATGTAGATCTCAAAGTAGGAGACCTTGATGTGGAACTCGAGGTTCTCCTCCATGGCGTAGATGTGGTTGAAGATGTCGTTGACATTGACTACTACTACTTCTTCTTCTTCTTTTTCTTCGTCTTCTTCTACATATTCTTCTCTTCTCTTTCTCCTCCTCCTCCTCCTCCTCCTCCTCCTCCTCCCTCCTCCTCCTCCTCCTCCTCCTCCTCCTCCTCCTCCTCCTCCTCCTCCTCCTCCTCCTCCTCCTCCTCCTCCTCCTCCTCCTCCTCCTCCTCTCCTCCTCCTCCTCCTCCTCCTCCTCCTCCTCCTCCTCCTCCCTCCTCCTCCTCCTCTCCTCCTCCTCCTCCTCCTCCTCCTCTCTCCTTCCTCCTCCTCCTCCTCCTCCTCCTCCTCCTCCTCCTCCTCCTCCTCCTCCTCCTTCTTTCTTCTTCTTCTTCTTTCTTCTTCTTCTTCTTCTTCTTCGCCAACCAACGGGCAAGGCATGGGAAAGGGAGGGGATAAGGTTCGTAGTAGCGCCAACTTCAAATTATAATAGTTCTACACAGTACTTATTCCTAACACTATCGACTATTATATTTAGTATCAACTCACCATCCAACAGATCCCTGATCTTGTCCATGTAGATCTCAAAGTAGGACACCTTGATGTGGAACTCGAGGTTCTCCTCCATGGCGTAGATGTGGTTGAAGATGTCGTTGACGATGCGCGGAATGATGCCCTGCTTGTGCTGGTCGCCGATGACGCCTTCCATGGTGTGCGTCTTGCCCGACGACGTCTGACCGTACGCGAATATTGTGCCGTTGTAGCCGCATAGCACGTCTACACACAGAAACAGCGATTAGAATAAGTAAGGGTTACGACCATAATTATATGCTAACTACCACGCAGACACAGAAACAGAAACAGCGATTAGAATAAAATTAATAAGGGTTATAACCATAATATATGCTAACTACATTGAGAAGTAGCTGCCAAACATCAGCGCGCTCAAGAAGAAGAAGAAGAAGAAGAAAGAAGAAGAAGAAGAAGAAGAAGAAGAAAGAAGAAGAAGAAGAAGAGGAGAGAGAAGGAGGAGGAAGAGGAAGAGGAAGGAAGAGGAGGAGGAGGAGGAGGAGGAGGAGGAGGAGGAGGAGGAAGGAGAAGAAGAAAAAGAACAACAAGAAGAAGAAGAAAAAGAAGAAGAGGAAGAAGACGAGGAAGGTGAAGAAAGAGTAGAAGAAGGGAGAGAAAGAAAGGAAGAGAGGAGGAAAAGAAGAAGAAGAAGAAGAGAGGAGGAAGAAGAAGAAGAAGAGGAAGAGGAAGAGGAAGAGGAAGAGGAAGAGGAAGAGAAAGAGAGGAAGAAGAGGAAGAGGAAGAGGAGAGGAGGAGGAGGAGGAGGAGGAGGAGGAGGAAGAAGAAGAAGAAGAAGAAGAATGAAGAAGAAGAAGAGAAAGGAGACGAGGAAGGTGAAGAAAGAGTAGAAGAAGAAAAAGAAGAAGAAGAAGAAGAAGGGAGAGAGGAGAAGAGGAGGAGGAAGAAAAGAAGAAGACGAAGAAGGTGAAGAAAGAGTAGAAGAAGAAGAAGAAAAGGAAGAGGAGGAAGAAGAAAGAGGAGGAAGAAGAAGAAGAAGAAGAAGAAGAAAGAAGAAAAAGAAAAGAAAAGAAGAAGAAGAAAGGAAAGAAAAGAAGAAGAAGAAAGGAGAAGGGAGGAGGAGGAGGAGGAGGAGAGGAGGAGGAGGAGGAGGAGGAGGAGTAGGAGGAGGAGGAAGAAGAAGAAGAAGGGAGAGAAAAGGAAGTGGAGAAGAGGAGGAAGAAGAAAAAGAGCATAATGAGAAAAAAGACAGAAAAGGAGGAGGAGGAGGAGGAGAAGATGAAGGAGGAGAAAGAAAAGAAGACGAAAAAGAAGGACGTCTGACCGTACGCGAATATCGTGCCGTTGTAGCCGCATAGCACGTCTACACGCACACACACAAACAGAAACAACGATTAGAATAAGTAAGGGTTGTTACGACCATATATGCTAACTACATTGACAAGTATAGCTGGATCCAATTCAACTTGTCAGAAATCAGCTGTTTCAAAGAGCAATATCACAATACTTAACCTGCAAATGCTGAATCTCGCAGATTATTGAAAAGGTCTTTTAAAACGTTATTCTTTGAAAGGTCTTCTTTAAAAAGGTCTTTTAAAGACTTAAAAGGTCTTTAAGACTTTTAAGCCTTTTGATTATTGTGTCTAAATCACTGTTTAATTATTACCGGATCAGCTGATTTCTGACAACTTCTGTAATGGATTTCTGAAATGGATCCTGCTATATCTATATTCAAGACTCATCACTTATCTAGTATTCAAATCTTTCCAGATGGTTTTTGGAAAAATGAAAATTTTCAAATTTCTATCTTATAGATTGTCAGATAACAATAATAAATTAGAATAATGCAATAAAAATAATTACTGTGATCAAATATCTACAATAATAATAATAATAAGAAATCTTTTAATATAATTGTAATATCACGCCTTGCTTGCCAAACAGTAAACTTCAACTATTCAGATTTTCCAGCTGATTTCTGAGAATTTGAAATTATCACAAATCTCTAGCACAACATGGAAAGCCTAGTATAGCAGGAGCCAATTAACTTGTCATAAATCAGCTGATCCAGTAATAATTAAACAGTGATTTCGACACAATAATCAAAAGGCTTGAAAGTCTAAAGAACCTTTTAAGTCTTTAAAAGACCTTTTTATAGAAGACCTTTTAAAGAATAATTTTTTAAAAGACCTTTTCAATAATCTGCGAGATTCAGCATTTGTAGGTTAAGTATTGTGATATTGCTCTTTGAAACAGCTGATTTCTGACAAGTTGAATTGGATTCTGCTATAAAAGTTGATGTTGATTTTCGATAAATTCCTAATTTGATTCGATTTTACTAAATTCAACCTACAGTAATTATATAACTACAGTAATTATTTATTTAGTATTGTACAATAATTGATATTTAACGGAAGGTACAACAGGCTTACGCCAAAAACTGTACCTTTTTAAATTTACATTAGCTAAGAAAACAATCCAAATCTAGGTTATGAGACATTTTTCACAAAGAAAACACTAAAGGAATTTCGAAGATTTTAAATGGTAGGCCTAATATGAAAGCTCTGAACCAAAAATAGCCAACATATCAGTAATCGAAATTGTTTGTAAATTTTAATTATGATACAATTCATCAAAAAAGAGATAATCAATTACAAGACACAATTAGTGAAGTATTATTTTGTTTTGCTAATCAACTGGGTAACATCTGAATAAGTTTAGAAACACGTTTCATATTTTGCCCTGCAGAGTGCATTACTAGGGGGCACGCGATGACGTATTTACTCGTCACGGCCGGTCGACCTCAAAAACGACATGATTGGCCTACCTTGGATCTCTACATACCTTGGGAGCAATAAGCAATAGGCAACTAGCAACATATGGATCATATGATTGTCTACTCTATACAAACGAATAGTCCAATGCAGACCTATAGCATGATCCTTTCAACTTGTCATAAATCAGCTGTTCCAGTAATAATTAAACAGTGATTTTGACACGATAATCAGAAGGATTAAAAGTTTTGAAGACCTTTAAAGTCTTTAAAAGACCTTTTTGAAGAATACTTTTCAAAGAATAACTTTTTAAAAGACATTTTCAATAATCTGCGATATTCAGCATTTGTAGGTTAAGTATTGTGATCATATGCTCGTCGATCAGCTGATTTCTGACAAGTTGAATTGGATCCTGCTATAGTTGCCTATTGCTTATTGCTCCGGTGAACGTGCTGTCTAACGAAATTAGACGGAACACTAATCCTGCTAGCAGCCCTGGCTTGTGCTACCTCCAGATGGATATTTAGCTCAGTGATAGTAATAAACTGGAAAAAAACTGGAAAAAGCTATTCGAGAAACTCGTATTTTGAATTTAACCTATCAACTTCATTGGAGATTGCCTGAATAAATCTTTTACGAACATCTTTGATAGTCTTTTAGGGCATCTTTTATAAAATATTTATTGTAAAACATATGATCGTCTAATACGGGCCTTAGGCTATGCGTACACCGGTTAGTCAAGACAAGACAAGACGAGATTAATCACGTTTAGTCACAGTACTTCACATAGTTGCTTATAAAGCAACACACACTGATTAGTCATTGCATCGGTGTGTGCTGCTTCATAAGCAACTATGTGAATTACTGTGACTAATCTCGTCTTGTCTTGACTAACCGGTGTACGCCTAGCCTAAATCAAAAACTTTCAAATTTGGCAGGCATGTGCAGAAGGACCACTAGACACGCACCAAGAACGAATTTAGAAAAAACTCAAAGATACACCTAAAATCTTCGTTTTTCAAACAGTTTTTCTCGAGAGCGATTTGACAAGGAAAATTTAAATTTGATACACAGGAACAGGTGAGGAAAAGAAAGATATAGCCTATTAAAAATATTTCAAGATTATCACTGAACTGAGCCATAAATCGACGGTTTCCTAGCTTTTCTTTGCCTTTTTTCCAAATTTTTCATCTCAAACTATTACCTACCTGAAACAATAGACTTGGCCGCCTCGCTATAAACTTTCTCTTGGGTGGCATTGGGCTTGAAGACTTTGTCGAACAAGTAGACTTTTCCCTAAAAACAAAACAAATACAATTCTGGTTTAATCATACATTTCAAATAAAATATTCACAAATTAACACTATATACGTGCAATAAAACTATTGAGGAGTAGCTGATAGACCTGATCAGCGCGCTCTAGTGAGAGAGAGTGAACAACCTGGGGGATTTTAACCATTGTGAGATAGGAACAAAACACGATTTTGGGATAGAATTCAATTAAATCATTATGGTATCATCAATACTTTATTGCTATCCATTATTTAGTGGTTTCAAGGTGTTTTAATGAATGTATTAATTGGATTAAAGTACTTTTATCAGAATTTTCGTCATCTTGTTGCTAGACTCTTCTTGCTAGGTTAGGATTTTTGAAGTTTGAACTTCCCGCTATGTGTAACCATCGGTATCGTATGTATGATTCCAGAGACATAAACTATTTCACACAAATAATATTTAATTCAATTACAACATTATATTTACATCTCATATTTTCCATATTTCATCTATTTACATTCAATATTATATTTTATATCAGTACGTATCTCACTCTTTTTTTGGAAAGGAATACTTTTGGAAAGAGGATCAAATTAAAATTATCTTTGTTTCTTTTCTCTTGAAGAGACAGCTGAAGTGTTCTTCAACATCCTAGCTTAGATTTTATAAGTTACTGGAATATTTTGGCTGAATATTTATCAAATACGATGGGTTTGAAAACAGGCATTTTTACATTTGATTCAATGTTAACCTATCTTCAATCGCCCCAGGTTGTTCCTCTGTCTCTCACTAAGCGCGCTGATGTTTGTAAGCTACTTCTCAATATACGTGCAATAAAACTATAAGGGCCTGTTTCCGAGCTATGTACTAAGAAGGTGGCACAGGCTCTCTATGCTGCTAACCCACTAGCGAGGTTAAGAACCTAGAGAACTAACCTGTCGAGACTAACGTTTGTCCATGCTACGGTAGCCACCGTTTTAGTCTAGGATTTTGCTAAATCCCCAGCTCGGAAACCGGCCCTAAATATAATAAATGGTTTAAACCTAGATGATATATTTGTATATTAAATAAAAATACAATATGATTCAATTATACATTTCAATATTCACCCATTAAAACTATAAATATACAAAAGGTTTACTAAATATAATACATATCAATTACAAATACAATATGGTTTAATTAAGGTGCGTTTTCGTTACTGCGACCGAGTGCCGCAGCGGAGCCCGACCCAGCGTTGCCAGATGAAATTGATAAAAAATCCCAACTATTTATAGTGGGGATTTTTCATCAATTGCATCTGGCAACGCTGGGTCGGGCTCCGCTGCGGCACTCGGTCGCAGTAACGAAAACCCACCTTAAGGCTATACATTTTAATAAAACATTCACCAATAGTACAATCAGATTCATTTAATTTGACGCTTGGCATTAGATAGATAGTTGGAGAGATATTATTTCCTGACGTTGCTGATTACCATGCAATACGATGGCAAAGAAATAATATCTCTCTCAACCTATCTAATGCCAAGCGTCCGTCAACTTAAATGAATCTGATTATAATTAAAATGAGAACACGAAGATTTTGTCTACTCTAGACTTTTATTTATGATTCAAATGTCACAAAATCGTTGTGTTATTATTTTAATTATTATGGAAAAGGTTCTAGAATCTCAATAGTCTCTTAAAGTTGCACGAAAATCCAATTGAATTAAACCACACTAAAATAGCGTTATATAATTAATGTCAGATTCGTTTATTGTTGACAGATATTTAAATATTTTTATGTTAATTGCGAATATTTAGTTTTAATGGGTGAAAGTTTTAAAAATTCTTCAAGTGTTGCGCTTGTTTTAATAGGAAAATTTCTCTCATAGTATGTAGACTGAATTAGTTCATGAATTTAAATACAGTCATTGAAATTCTATACTCTTTAAGCTACCTAATTGAATTGGGTTTTTTATTTTGGGGTATTGAATTTCAATAGTCGTTTCTTACAGGCTGTATATGTCTCTATGACTCTATGGTTTAAGCTACAGAGAATGGATATAATCACAGTGTGGCCATTTCATGTCACACTTTTGATTGGTTAGCTCCGACAAATCCACCATACTTTTGCCAATTCCCATAAGATTTGTATTGGGATGAAAAGCAAATTATATGTTATGATAAGTGATTCACTTCTTACCTACATTTTGCCTTTGCCAGTATTAGATTTCCAACATTTTAAGCTTTGAAAACAATACCAAGAGTGGAGAGGCTATTTTCAATGTTAGACAAGTTATTTTCGATGTTGTTTCTCTTGAAATAAGTTTGGAAAATGAGTGAATGGGTTCATGTTTGCCTGTAGTCCCATATAAAAATTCAAGCAAAAGTATGGCGGTGGCGGGAAAAAATGATCTCCACATACTGTTATGGAGTGCTTCACACAAATGGCCACACTGTTATTATACAGTGTCTGTGGTCTCAACTATTATTGTTAACTTTAGAAAGTCAATTAATTTACTTTTAAATCATCATGCCTTGTTACTAAACGTTATGGTTAGCAGTCTTCACGGACCACTTATTTATTCATCTTCTTCTTCCTCCTACTCCTCCTCTTCTTCTTCATCTTTCTTCTTCAACTTCCTCCTCTTGGTCTTCTTCTTCTTTATCATCATCTCCTTCGTCTTTATCTTCTTCTTCCTTCTCCTCCACCTCCTCCTCATCCTCTTTTTCTTCATTTCCTTCGTCTTTATCTTCTTCTTCATCTTTTCGTCTTTATCTTCTTCTTCCTTCTCCTACACCTCCTCCTCTTCCTTTCTTTCTTCTTCTTCCCTATCTTTTTCGTCTTTATCTTCTTCTTCCTTCTCCTCTTCCTTTCTTTCTTCTTCTTCCTCCTCTTGGTCTTCTTCTTCTTCATCATCTCATTCGTCTTTATCTTCTTCTTTCTACTCCTCCACCTCCTCCTCTCTTTCTTCTTCTTCATCTTTTCGTATTTATCTTTTTCTTCCTTCTCCTCCACCTCCTCATCCTCTCTTTCTTCTTTTCTTCTTCTCTCCTTCCTCTTTATCTTCATTCTTCTCCTTCTCCACCTCCTCCTCATCCTCTCTTTCTTCTTTTTATTCTTCATTTCCTTCGTCATTATCTTCTTCTTTTTCTCCTCCACATCCTCCTCCTCCTACTCTTCCTCTCTTTCTTCTTCTTCTTCATCTCCTTCGTCTTTATCTTCTTCTACCTTCTCCTCCACCTACTCCTAATCCTCTCTTTCTTCTCCTTTGTCTTTATTTTATCCTTCTCTTCATCCCCTCCTCTTTTTCTTCCTTCTCCTTCTTCGCCTTCTTTCTTTCCTCTTTCTCCATCTTCTTCTTCTTCTTTCTCTCCTCTTTCTTCTTCTTCTTCTTTCATCTGTCTTCTTTCACCTCCTCCTGCAGTGCTTCACTGTTAATATTAGATCAAGTGAGAAAAGAAGATGAATCCAAAACACTTAAAGAAACATTTAAACAAAAAACATTCAACAATTACCCATGGTGTGTGTATTGTCAATAATTAATGACATCTATATTAATAAAAGAGAGTTGATGTCTGTACGCTCGCTTATAACTCGAGAACGGCTGAACCGATTTAGATGATTTTGGATTAGTTTGGATTGTTACAGCACTGGTTAACATAATATGTATTAAAATATAAGAAAATCCCTTTGTAATTAATAAATAATTAGTAAATTAATGACCTAACCTATCAAACATATTGACTTATGTTCAAACTTGCCGGCCAAGCGGCTACGGGAAGATGATCGTGTATTTGAGATCGGAAAATCTGCTCAAAGATCATAAGCTGCCGTGGCGCAGTGCATAGAGCGTCTGCTTTGAAAACAAGAGGTCCGCGGTTCAATTCCCGCTCCGAACCATTTCTTTTTGCACTAGGTTTTCTACTCTAATTATTTTTTACGCTGAATCATAAATTAAGAATGAGTTATCGTTCGTATCATACATGTTTTATTGTTTCAAATAATAAAATTGAAGAACGGAAAAAAAAAATAAAAAGAAAATTTAAAAAAAAATGTTAAATTAAAATTAAATAAATAAATGAAAAAAAAATAGAAGAAATAAATAAATGAAAAAAAATTACAAAATAGGAGAAATTAAAAAAAAAATGGTGGGAAGAGGGGGTTGACATGAAGAGGGATATGTGGGGGTGACATTTGGGGGGGGGGAATGAACGGGGGTCATTTGGGGGATGACATTTTTTGAGGGGTGGTATGAAGGGGGGACATTTGGGGGGGGGAAGAGTGCGATACGAAGTTCGCCGGGACAGCTTGTAATTAAATAAATAAACATTTTAATGATAAAAGCAATAAGATAACGATTGACTGATAATTTTAGGCCTATGTATCTACATGAGTTGACGGAGTTAGCACACAAAAAAGGTCCTTTTTCGTAATAGAATCACCATTCAGTAACTATTATGGCGCGGTTTCACGATGCAAGTATAGCAGGATGCAATTAACTTGTCATAAATCAGCTGATCGACGAGCATATGATCACAATACTTAACCTACAAATGCTGAATCTCGCAGATTATTGAAAAGGTCATTTTAAAAGTTATTCTTTGAAAGGTCTTCTTTAAAAAGGTCTTTTAAAGACTTTAAAGGTCTTTAAGACTTTCAAGCCTTATGATTATTGTATCGAAATCACTCTTTAATTATTACTGGATCAGCTGATTTATGACAAGTTGAATTGAATCCTGCTATACACGTGTAGGTTACTGGTAGGAAGGTTAGTCATGTCATATATGATCTTCCACTCAATACAAACAAATAGGGCAGTCAGTGTGCATTGCCCTATTTGTTTGTATATGACGACCAACCTTCCTGCCAGTAACCTACACGTCTACTGGTATCGTGAAACCGCGCCATAGTATTATTGGCGTCAAGACAAGATTAGTCAAGACATTATTGAGTCTGCCATGCAACACACACAGATTAGTCATTGCATCGGTGTGTGCTGCTTCATAAGCAGCTATGTGAATTACTGTGACTAAACGTGACTAATGTCGTCTTGTCTTGACTAACCGGTGTACGTCTAGCCTTATACAGTAGTAGTTTCAACTAATAATACAGTATTAGCTTTCAGAGGTCCAAAATAGTCATAGAGTAACTAGTAGTATAGAGAAGCTATACTCTCTACTTACTAATCTGTTCTCTGAGCTATTAGTATCAGATAGCAGTTTCAACTAATACTATTAACTTTCAGAGATCCATACAAGGTTCTATAACACAGTAGTATTCTTCTATAGTTTATTATTGTTTCAATGTATTGTATTCATTCTCGCTAATCTATTATTGAAGATAGATTGCCTTTAGCAATTGTAAAGCTTTCACTGATACCTAATTAAGTTTGGCCTACAGTATTCTGGATTTAAATTGCTTGCAGGCTCGCTTCACTCGCCCTACAGAAACTGTACAATAACATTTGATGTCACGCTTTTCATTGGTTAGCTTGAACAAATCCACCATACTTTTGCCAATTCCCATAATATTTGCATTTGAATGAAAAGCAAATATGTTACCTACATTTTTGACGCTTGGCATTGGATAGATAGAGAGATATCATTTCTCGACGTTGCTTATGGCCGTAGAGTATGATGGCAAAGAAATAATATCTCTCTATCCATCTATCTAATCCCAAGCGTCAAATCAAATGAATACCACTATACTAATTTTGCAAACGCCTTTGTATATAAATAGAGTAGTGAGCTATACAAAACTTCCCTGATTTGAATTGCAAATCAAGTCAATACAATAACAGCTAAGCTCTGAAAATATTTGGATAAAAATCGAAAGCATTGTATGGTACTTCAACCTGAGGATTAGTTCTCTTCCAAATAGCTAAAAAAAAAAACTGTGAAAATTATAAGGTTGGCAATTGAATGTTATATTGGGAGTTACTAAGTGATAAATCCAAGTTATCCAATCTGAAATGTTTAATTAGAAGTATGAAGCTTGGATGTTTGAAACACAATAAATCTTATTCAAGATTCATTTCAAGAATCTTGGCAATTGAATGTTATATTGGGAGTTCCTAAGTGATAAATCCAAGTTATCCAATCTGAAATGTTTAATTAGAAGTATGAAGCTTGGATGTTTGAAACACAATAAATCTTATTCTAGATTGTGATTTTGTAACACAAATCTAATTGACAAGTTAATGTAGAAATATTGTTTTACTGATTAACTGTTCAATTTATGACTAGAAATTTTATAAATGTTGGGAAACTACAAAAGTAGGTAACTTAAAAACTTGCTGTTCAAGCAATGAATCCTTAAGGTAAATCCTTAACAAAATAAGCTCGCATCTTGAAATCAATGAATTAAATTCATGTTCATTATTGAAATAACGAGTTATTAAACAAATTTGAGATAGTAAAAGGTTGATGAATAGTTGGGAAAGCATTTTCTCTTCTTGAATTATTAGACCAGAACGTAGTCATTAACAATTCAGGTGCATTTTTATGAATGGTAAGACACGAAAATGCGTTTGTAAACTACTGAATTGTGAGTAATATTGTTTGAGGAGGTCCAAAAAACATTCATGTGTAACATTTCATTTAAAAATAGACATAATTACACATGGATGAGTAATACTGGTTAGGTGAAAGGACAATGTAAGACGACCATGTTTGAATGAAAAGCAACTACTTACTGCGATCGAAATACAGTTTTCATCAGGTCCTGATGGAAATTTGACAATAAACTTTGATCCAGCCTTTTCCTCACTGTCATTTAAAGGCCTAAAACGACACACAACTTTAATGCTATCTTCCGCAGCGATTTCACGTTCAGCTGCCATTTTCATCACCGAATCTGTCCGCTATTTAAACGCTACAATACACCAACTATTATCATTTAAAATACATTAAACTAACACAAAACTGTAGTTTCTACAATTGAAATCAATTAGCGACCAGTTTTTCTCCACTAAAACGAAACACATTGACAAGAAAACTAAAATTTCTTGCCTAGTTGTCTGTCTAGCGAAGTCGGCCGACTGAAAACAAGATGGCCGACAACTTTAGTTACAATTTTCGCCACCCGCGGCAGCACTTTACGGTGCAGAATTTCTGAAACCAGCTGAGTGGTATTGAATTTTGTTTTGGCGCTACGTTTGAAAATGTTAGCCCCATTATAACTCACATCAAAAATTGATCAATTTCACACAAAAACCAAACATTTGCAATAATTAACCAATAGATTCCAGATTAAAACTCCTTAATTCAACTTTAAATTACACAGATTTACCGACAAAAATCGTAAATATTCCAAAAGTTACATCGTGGAAAAATATTTCCATGACGTAACAATGAGTTTGCGCAGTTTATACTTATTGATCTACTTGTGAAAAACCCTAATACTACACATATATATTTACAATCGTAAAATCCGCAATTACTCTACCTATATAGATTAAGTATCTAGACTTCTAGACGCTAGACTGCAATTTACATACTCTCAAAAGTGCAGTTACTTATATTGTTACTATATGTGATTTGAAAAAACAAATGGGGTCTTTTTCTATGAAATCGCTCAATTTTTCTAGGACAAATACAATCAAAATAATACAAGCTATTAATTTAATATGTATAGCTGTATTTTGAATACCGGTAGCTACATTTCTTCTCTATGTAGGCTCGTATTGTATTTCATTATTTATTTATTCATCAAACTGTACAATACATACAATGAATAGTGTCAAGATTCATAGTTTAATCACTAACAATTCGAATTTTTAAAACTCATAATAATCATGAATGTTATATCATGCCTTAAATTTTTGTAACAATTTATTTGAGTTAATTATTAAAACTAAATTTATCTAGTAATCAACTTATGATGATATTACTTGTCATTATATCCTGATTATATGTGATTATTATTATAATTTCTCATTGTATCAGTTCAATAATAATTATTATGTCATGAATAGATTTCAATTTTTTATCTCTCTGTAATGTTTAATTTATGCAAAAGAGACAATTTTAGAAATTACAGCTGCGATTTTATGTGAAACATAGCCTACTCTTAGAGATCTCATTTATAATCATTTATTGAAGGAATAATAATTTTTTAAAGAATTATCAGTTGGGAATTTCATTCACTAAAGTACATAATGATTTAAAAAGCAATTGAATAGTTGCAATATCCCATCTTCTTCTATCTTCATATCTCATTTAGTTAAAAGCTAATGCTCTGCTATAGCAGAATTCTTTTAACTTGTCAGAAAACAGCTGATTTAACGTTAGTAAACGAGCGTACATCAATCAGCTGTTTTCTGACAATTTAAAAGAATCGTGCTATACATTTGCACCAGTTTTTGCCCTGTGTTCGAAAAAGAAGTACAAAACAAAATAAGAGATGCTGAATAGTAGTCATTTCTACCTTGTAGAGAAACACGAATCTTTTCAATGAGACGAGTATACTGTTTTCAATGGGAGAAAATTGATGAAAAGCTCTCTGTTTTCAGAAAAATAACAGCCAAAAGAGGGATCTTTTGTTTATAACTTACTAGTGAGCAGAGGTCTGAAAAGTCATTCATGGAATATTTTTCCATTGAATTTTGCAGTAAATGAAGGCGACATTGCTGTAAAAATTCTACTGTGAGATTCTTTTGTAAAATATGTAATAGTAGAATACAAGTTTACCCCCGTGCAGCGCAAAGCGCCGCTTTGTTTCTTTGCTACAGTAAGATGAACTCCACATTGGAATGGCAACGATTTTTTTAATTTTTGTGTATTACTCAATAGATGCATATATTAATAATTACAATGACAGTGCAATATCTAACTCATTCTTAGATTTCTGGGGTAAGACCTTTTTTTGAAACTGTAAGGCTAGGCGTACACCGGTTAGTCAAGACAAGACGAGATTAGTCACAGTACTTCACATAGTTGCTTATGAAGCAACACACACCAATTAGTCATTGCATCAGTGTGTGCTGCTTCATAAGCAACTATGTGAATTACTGTGACTAAACGTGACTAATCTTGTCTTGTGTTGACTAACCGGTGTACGCCTAGCCTTAGAACTAGACTTGTGTTTCCTAGTTTCCTTTTTTTACTATAGGTTGCTGTAAGAAAAAAATGTCTCTAGCAAATATGCAGGCTTTTATGTTAAATCTATCTGTCAATACATAAAAAAAGAGAGAAATAAATATGTCAAAAAACGCAGTATTCTATCAAACTGAGGAATGCCTTGTTTTTCAATTTGTTCAGAATGTTTTCATCTATTACATTATATGAACATTAATACATTATATATGCTATAAATACTGTTGAGTTCTTTGTTAGGTACTTTTAAATTTTGTTTATTTTATTTTGCAATTATCATCACTCGTCCCTTCTGCCTAAAATTCTCATTATTTTTTCTGGTATACAGTGATTCAATCTTCTTCTTCTTATCTTCCTTTCTTCTTTGTCTACCTCTACTTTTCGTTCTTCTTTTAATTCTTCTTTCTCTCTACTTCTCAAAATCATCTCTCTTTCTGAAACTGAGTCTGAATTATTATCCTTTTCTGTCACTTTTCTTCCTCTTATTTCTTAATAATTCTTCTTTATTTCTATTTCTCTCTTTATTCTAGAATTCTACATCAATTATTGTAGTTATTTTCTTCTTATTGTACAGTATTATTTTGAATTCCCGACTCCTTCTTCCCGTATAATGTTTTCAACCACTCTTCCCAGAATTTTATTTTTTCTCTTCTTATTCTTCATCTTTTCTGTCCTCTTCTTCCTCCTGCTCCTCCTCTTCTTCTTTTTTCCTGTTTTCTTCTTCTTCTTCTTCTTCTTCTTCTTCTTCTTCTTCTTCTTCTTCTTCTTCTTCTTCTTCTTCTTCTTCTTCTTCTTCTTCTTCTTCTTCTTCTTCTTCTTCTTTAAACTTCTTCTACTATGTATACGACAGCCTCCAACACTTTATCAACTCCAAGAGGCTTATCTCGGTGTCAAAAGTCAAAACCAAATTCTGACTATATATTACAATATTTCAAGCATGCATCTGCTCTATTTGTTTCACACAGAAATAAATCGAAGCTTTCAAACAGAAGCGGGCAAAAGTCAGCTATCTATTACACTTCAATGCTATACAAAAGATCAGCCACACAATTTACTTCAGAGGTCATCATCAGCTCAGATAACATTATTTTTATTATTGAAATCTGTCACATCCTAATCAGTAAATGTTCATTATTAGAAATGGTCTACCAGCAAGCAGTCCAGATTTAGCTGCGCATTTTCTGAAAGTTTTCGATTGTGTTGAGAGATATTTGAATAGGATTTTTCAGAAACAGCGTTCCAATTCTTGATTCTCGATCAAGTTTTGATCATGGATTACCGCTTGAAGGCAGCTTTGCTTTTTGCTGTGGTCATCAGTTATTCTTCTGTGCATTGCAGGTAATAATTTATTTTATTAATTTATTGTAATAATTTAATTATTTTTTTCAAGTACAGAGTGATTCAAAAAGAATACCACAACTTTAAAAACATGTATTTAACGAAAGGAACATAATAGAACCTTCTGTTATACTTCATTACAAAGAGTATTTAAAGAAGTTTTTTCACTCACAAAGAAGTTCAGAGATGTTCAATATGACACCCTCCAGACACTCGAGCAATATCAACCCAAAACATCCCTCAAACTCGTTCCACACTCTCTTCAGCATATCAGGCGTAACAGTTAGGTAAGCTGCTGTTATTTCTTGTTTCAAATCATAAATGGTGGATGGATATTGATGATTTGAAACAAGAAATAACAGCAGCTTACCAAACTGTTACGCCTGATATGCTACAGAGAGTGTGGAACGAGTTTGAGGGATGTTTTGGGTTGATATTGCTCGAGTGTCTGGAGGGTGTCATATTGAACATCTCTGAACTTCTTTGTGAGTGAAAAAACTTCTTTAAATACTCTTTGTAATGAAGTATAACAGAAGGTTCTATTATGTTTCTTTCGTTAAATACACATTTTCAAAGTTGTGGTATTCTTTTTGAATCACTCTGTATTGTAATAATTACTTTGTAACATCACAGACTTCAGAGATCCGAGAGAATGAAGACATATTGGGCACAGAAGAAACGTTTCCGAAAATGATCTTATCAATTTCGACTAGATTTGCTCCAATGAGGGCTTAAAATATTAAAAAAAAAATAATTACTATGTAGTAGGTAGTCGATTTGATTTTGGTTACATTACAGACATAGTATCTCCAATAATCTATCAATCATTTATTTCGCCTAATGTAGTGCATTTTTTTAAACACATTAAGGGCCGGTTCATGAGCTCGGGATTTAGCCAAGTCCTAGACTAAAACGGGTGGCTACCGTAGCATCGACAAACGTTTGTCTCGACTGGTTAGTGGGTTAGCAGCATAGAGAGCCCTTAGTACATAGTGTCGAGGCTAACGTTTGTCGATGCTACGGTAGCCACCCGTCTTAGTCTAGGACTTGGCTAAATCCCGAGCTCATGAACCGGCCCTAAGTTGTTGAAAATGGAAATTATTTGATGGTGAGATAGAGATTTTTGACGAGATAAACATGTACTGATTTAAGTGAACGAGATGAATTTTGCTAATTCTTACACGAATTCACAATTTTATAAATTTATTATGGATTCGAATACGAGAATTGATATAATAGTTAAGAGTATAAATATAATTATTAATTCACCACGAAATCTGATTGTAAGTTTGTAACTGCAGGGGATTTAATCGAGAAATTCAATATTAATTTTTACAAACACTAAACAATTCAACATTTTTTTTTTGCTAGGGATGATGCCCACATAAGCTTGTACGTGGGCAATGGGAAGGATGGTGATGAGATATGAATGGACGTACAGCTTTAGGTGGGTTCCGAACCACCGAACATCATTTATGATTTGGAAGAGGAGCAGCATGCTCAGCTCAAAACTGTTTCCCTCCCGAATTTTTATAAAAATATTCAACAAAATTATGCTGAAAATAGAAAATATGCATTGAAAATTAGGCTAATATTAAACTATCTTATACAATATTAGAAGAATTTTGTGTCCGACTTTGGAAAGTTCGTGGAGAAGATTGAGTGAACCGATTTTGATGCGGTTTGCGCCAAAAGATAGATAAAGAATCGAAGTTTTGCAGGCTCTATTTGTTTTTCAGAAATAATCACTTAAAACGTGAGATATCTGATAAAAACATGAAGTAGTTTGCTGTAGTAATATCTGTTGGAATAAAATTTACTTAACTATTACATGTATTGAGTTTAGTTTTTTAATTCTCCATAGAGCTTAGAAAGTTTTTTCTATAAGTAGTACAGTTACCAGTAATTACTGTACAATAAGGTGGGATTTCATTCGTATAGCTGAGCTGCTGATAATAAAAATAGCAACTACTGTATTTGAAACTAAGAATTTTAGAAAATTCAAATGAGTGGCGCTTTGCGCTGCACGGGGTAGCCTCGTATTAATAGTGTTAGCCTACAAATAAACTTATAGTAAAATTTTGTCTAGTACTTAAAGTACACATATTATATAGTAATATTCACTTTATTTCGAATAGATTTCATTTAACATTTCTATGGTAAACAGTGATGTTCTGTTGATTTTTCTTTAGTATGTTTTTTACATGCTATATACAGTATTTATGTATGAAAAATTCAATAGAACATCACTGTTTACTATAGAAATGTTAAATGAAAGCTATTCGCCATCCACCAAATTGAATGAATATGTACCTATAAGTAAGTTATACCGTAATCTAAATAATATTGAATTAAACGTGGAAATCTTTAGTACCCGAAAGATTCTATTAATTCAATTTTCTTTTGATTGCAGCAATTATGAAACAGACGAAGCTTATCTAGGTCCTCATGCTCGATCACTACGACAGGTAATTTAATTAAAAAATTATACTATTCCATTAGGCTAGGCGTACACCGGTTAGTCAAGACAAGATAAGACGAGATTAGTCACAGTAATTCACATAGTTGCTTATGAAGCAGCACACACCGATGCAATGACTAATCGGTGTGTGTTGCTTCATTAGCAACTATGTGAAGTACTGTGACTAAACGTGACTAATCTCGTCTTGTCTTGACTAACCGGTGTACGCCTAGCCTTAGAATCAACCAAGTTAAATCAACAAGGTAGTGTTTTCCATGATGATGCGCATCTTTTAAATATGAAATTTAGCAATTTTGCATGTCTTTTTCTCAAAAATTGCAACATCTTCTGGGCTTCATTGAATATTCATCTCCAATACTTTGCAGTTCCAATACTATCAGAGACAGTCAATTATTCCAGAGCATTCGATTATTAAATTGAATCAACGGTTTCCGAGTTATTCAAGAAACAACATTTTAAATGTCCGCCATTTTGTGTTTTGAATTTGAAAAATTGTCATAATTTTTTTGTAGCTTTGTCCAGTTGTCATAAATGTTGATGCAAAGTTCCAGTTCCATATTATGTTCCACCATTATTAAGATAAAAAATAATGAGTGAAAAAACAAAATGGCAGCTGAGTGAGTAACTAAGGACTTCTGAACAATTTAAATATGATATTTATATATGGTTTTTACCCAGGAACAATGCACTAGAGTATTGGTAGGGAGCTCTGAATAAACACCCTGTATGAACTCATGGATATTCACCTATTCACGAACGTTTCTTTTAAATTAAAATTAAATTTCAGAGGCGATCTCATGCTTAACAGACAGCTTAACTAGATAGGTCAGCTTTAATCAGGCTTGTAGAAATTGATATAATACTAGTATGAGTCTGATTATTTGACACTTGATTTTTGTAAATACAGCAGGATCCGTTTAACTTGTCAGAAATCATATGATCGACGAGCATATGATCACAATACTTAACCTACAAATGCTGAATCTCGCAGATTATTGAAAAGGTCTTTTAAAAAGTTATTCTTTGAAAGGTCTTCATTAAAAAGGTCTTTTAAAAACTTTAATGGTCTTTAAGACTTTCAAGCCTTTTGATTATTGTGTCGAAATCACTGTTTAATTATTACTGGATCAGCTGATTTATGACAAGTTAATTGGATCCTGCTTTAATTGTATCCTGCTATACTTGAAGACCCCTGGCCAGCTGGTGCATAATCCGATCAGTATGCCCGGCAATGTTGTCATATTGTGTGCTGTCTAATCATCTAGGCGCATGCATATGTGTATTAGACCACAATGTCAGTCTGTTATCACAAATCTTTAGCTAAGACCGCCATGCTGGGTTGTTACCTGAATGATAGTATAGCAGGATCCTTTTAACTTGTCAGAAATCAGCTGTTTCGTCGGTAATAATTAAACAGTGATTTCGACACAATAATCAAAAGGCTTTAAAGTCTTAGGGCCGCTTTCCCCAAAGCTGCTTAAGCAATACATCTGGCTTAAGCCTCATTCGGAGAACAGGAATAGTATAGAAAAAAAATTGAGTGTCAGCTGTTATTACTTAAGCAGCGTTGGGGAAAGCGGCCCTAAAAGACCTTTTTAAAGAAGACCTTTCAAAGAATAACTTTTTAAAAGACCTTTTCAATAATTTGCAAGATTCAGCATTTGTAGGTTAAGTATTGTGATATTGCTTGTCAAAACATATGTTTTCTGACAAGTTAGAAGGATCCTGGATTACTTGTGGTATCAATCATGTGCTTTGTATGAGTCGGAAGTCTGAACTCAAAACATTTTTTCTTGTCGCTTGATAGGTACTTTCCTCTTGTTTCTAGGTACCTGCCAGCCAGAACCAGGAGTGCATTGTGCTCAACAGACCAGCAGCCAACTACAGCAAACTGTTCGAGTTTGGCCAGACATTTGCCAGATTGATTGCTGGTCTGGAGAACATCAGCAGCAGTGCTTCAGGTGATGTCATCATGTTTGTTGGCAACACTGGAGCTGGAAAAAGTTCCCTGGTGCATCTGCTAGCTGGCCACACTGACAATTTTACAGCTGAGGATCCTTCAGGCACAGGCAACTTCCAAATTGTTGACGGATCAGAAAAACATGTTTCAAAAACTACAATTGACTCAACCACAACCTATCCAGAAGCGATCACTGATGCAGAGTCTGCAGTGGTTTTCTTTGATACGCCTGGTTTCAGAGACACGCGCAGTCCCACTCATGAAGTAATTGCAACATATGGTCTGCAAACAGTTGCGAAAACATCAAGACGCATCAAGTTTGTGCTGTTGGTTGAACATAATTCGCTGACCAATAATGGACCCCGAGACGACTTCACAAACAGCTTACAGAGTTTCTTCAGTCTGCTACGCAATCCCAACAAGTACAAATCCACAACTCAACTGGTGGCCACCAAAGTTGAAAATCGATACATAATAAAGAAGGGACATCAGCTGCTTGTATCAGATGACAGCTTCATTGATGGTGTTGTCAAATTTCTGCGAGACGTGAAAAGTGCCCTGGCAAATCGTGAAAAGAACAACAATAATGATAACATACAATTCTTATCAGAGGCGCAATCTTTTATCGGTGATTTGATTGATAATAGGAGTAGGATTTCATTGTTTAGGAAACCTCAGGAAGAAGGTCCAGTCATGAATTCAGCAACCATTCGCACATCCCTTGCAGCAATAAGACAATCTCTATTGGACACTGATGGCTATGTTGATGTGGAAGTCAATGATTTCGGATACACACTGTCAGACCAAGCCAAACTCTATATCAGGGAACTATTTGACCTGATGAACAACTATGTAACTGATGTTTGCAAATCATTTACACAGTCTTTTGAACAGTTTCTGGTTGCCAAGTACAAGAATTATGTTGCCATCACAGACATTACAACTAGTTTAGCTGGAACAAAACATTACGCTGATGTGTTGATCAAGTCGGTGAATGCTTCACAGTATCCAAACAAGTTTGCAGATGCTCTGTGGAGGTTTGTGGATGATGTGGGAGCTGACACTTGCAGCAATGATACATTGAGAGAGATCAAACAGCTCACCGACTTCCTGAGCAATGTGGAGAATGTCACTGATACAAATCTCTACTTACCTGGTAAATGGGCAGATGCTTTGTATGATATTGAGCGCATTGTCAAAAGTGAACAAGACTATTACGTTATGCTCAACAACTTGTTTGACAAACTAAATGACCATTCTGCTTTGAATGATAATTTCTTTGACAGAACTAGTTTGGCATTGATGAAGTACAACCAAAACAGTATGCTAGTTGATGAACAAAACTATGCGGTACTAATGGAGCACTTGGCTTTGAATCAGTTTGCTGGTTTGAAGATGAATGAGGACCGGCTTAATGCAATTAATTCAATTTATCTGAAAGCAAAGTACCAACAGGCAAAGAGTGGCAGTTCATTTTCCTGTAGAAACAACACATTGGTGATTGTTGGAAACTTTCTGCGGTTGCAATCATTGGACAAAAACAAAATAGCGTCTTGTAAGCACGCAACAACAGTAGCACTACTGGCCACCAACAAGATCTACATAGACACCAACATGGGTGTTGATGTTTTGGGTGGCAGAAATCTTGTGATCATCGCTCCTGAATGGCAGGTCATGGGGAAGTTTGTGATCAGTGTTGATGGTGTGTCAAGGGGTGATGCAGAAAAGAAAGCGTACAATGGCGTTGTAGGGGCTAGTGGCAAACCTGGACAATCAGCAGGGAAGTTTATTGGGATTGCACTGCGTTACTTCAACAGTGAACAGCTGACTGTCACAGCAAATGGTGGTAATGGACAGAATGGACAAGATGGCGGTGATGGCATTGCTGGCAAAGATGGGTTTGATGGCGATGACAGTACAAGAAAATCTCTGGATGACAGCTCAAACATCTATCTTGTTTATAACAGGTTGAAGAAGACATCAATGGTGAAAGCCGATGAGGGCAGCAGTGGCGGTGATGCGGGAATGGGAGGTGTTGGTGGTGCAGGTGGATTTAAGGGAACCGTTGAGATGCACAGTTTGTCAACACTGTCACCAGATCGCAGCACTCATGTGACACGCAATGGTTCTGAAGGAATGCAGGGAGCGAATGGAACGCCGGGACATGGAGGGTTGCGTGGATGTAATGCCATCATCAAGGATGTGGAGAATCTTGTTCTGTTCATACCAGTTGGCTCCAGTAGCAAACATGAGTTTATCAATTGTTATCGTAAGAATCCTGATGGACAACTGGTCTCAAATGAGGCAGGGCAGTACAGGGAAACACCAGCCGCAGTTCCAGCACCACCACCAGTTTGTGAACTGTACGCAAATATGTCACCACTTTTCCAACAGATGAACAATATTTTCTCACACAAACTTTTTGAAGAGTTTCAGCGCGTCCTCAATGAGAAGTTTCATTGCAACGCTTGATTAGGGTTTCTCCAAGGCATTATATAGTAACATAGAGAAAGCATTACACAAGTAGAGGTACCTCATGGGAGATATTCTTTTGCCAATTCATTGGCGCCAGAATATTGAAAATAATGAAAAACTTTCACTTTGAGTTAAAACAGCTGATATGTCTAATTAGATAGAGAATGACCATATTTCTGAGATTTAATCTTATGAATACTGCCCTCAAATATGGTTGTGCTTATTATTGTTGTTCTTATATTTTATGACCATTGTCTATTTTTGTTGAATGGAGAAATAAAAATTTATTTCCTTTTGTTGTTGTTGTTGTTACATCTGCATTCCCACTATGTCTTTTTTTAAGGATTGAGTCCGGCAAATGTTAAATTTGCTCTGTCTCCAGACTGCAAGAGCATATCGGTCCAGCTGACCACAGCCTGCAGTGATATTCATTTAATTTGACGCCTGGCATTAGATAGATAGAGAGGTATTATTTCCTTGCCATCGTACTCTACGGTCATCAGCAACATCAAGAAATGATAATATATCTCTATCTATCCAATGCCAAGCACCAAATTAAATGAATGTCACTGTACAAATAATAATAACAATAATTATATAACTCTTGGTTATAAAAAACTTTTACTCAAAGAGATTCCTTCAATACAATCTAGGGTTGATTTTTTTCTTGGAAGAATTCGAGACAGATTTAGTTTGAAACATTTTAATTTCATATTTCATTGTTGACATAGAATATATGTAGGTACATTCATTTAATATGGTGGATTGAGAATAATTTTCATTTAACATTGCTATGGTCATGGGTGATGTTCTTTTGATTTTTTCTCACATAAATAATATTGAATATTTATTAATATATTAATATTAAATGAAAGTTATAATCGCCGTCTGCCAAATTAAATGAATATTATGTATGACATAATTTATATAGTACAACTAACACATATTATGATACATTATCATAGATAAATTATAAAATTATAGTTTGGCACGTTTTATTGTAACTTATGACATATTAGACTAGGCGTACACCGATTAGTCAAGACAAGACTAAATTTGTCACGTTTAGTCACAGTAATTTACATAGCTGCTTATGAAGCAGCACACACCGATGCAATGACTAATCGGTGTGTGTTGCTTCATAAGCAACTATGTGAAGTACTGTGACTAAACGTGTCTAATCTTGTCTTGACTAACCGGTGTACGCCTAGTCTTATACTACAGGTACAAAAAAATTATCGTTCCTTTCAGTTTCCTCTTTAGTCATTTGTAAACAAACAAAATGTTCAACTACATTCATTCAACTCCAGATAATTCCATGCAAAAAATAATTTCTCAACTAATATTTTATTTATAGGATTCTTCTCAAGCTGTGTCTCCATGATCAGGAGCTCCTGAACTCTTCAGGCAATTCCATTCAATAAAAATAACCCAGACCTAATTAGGTAAGGTATCTCTACATTGTACAAGGATTGTTGAAATGCGGCAATATATCATAAAAGGTTTTCTTTTGTAGGGATACCTCACTTAATCAGCTATTAGTTCAAGTATTGAATGAAATGAGGATGAAAAACGTGATTGAGGACACAGAGTTTTAAGCAAACAAAAATAATCATTCAAATATAAATAAGTACTGTATATATATATTTTACAAATACACAACTGTACAGCATAATACAAATACAAATTTAAAATTTTACATCTAAGTCTCAGTCAATGCAAAACACACATTTTTTTATCAAAACATCCAGTTTTCCTATCATCAGCACCTCCTACATTCTCTTTGCTAGTTTTTTTAGTTTTTCTCAAATACTTTCTTAAACCTGAGTTTCTTTTCTCAATTCTGTGATTAAATACAATCTCCTCATTATTTTCTACAATAGTTAACGGAGGATCCTCATGGGCGACAACAGAAATTGGAGTAGAACTGTTATCATCTTTAATTAACAAATCAAGCGGGTATTGTTTTACAGTTTTTGTTTCCATACTAAGCTTAAAATCAGCAATGTGTGTTTTTTCAGAAATTTCATCTACAATTTCCAACTCTTTACAACTAGCTACAACACTATTTTTCTCTAAACTAGCAACAGAACAACTAGTTACAACACTATTTTTCTCTGAGCTAGCAACGGAAGAACTAGTTACAACACTATTTTTCTCTAAACTAGCAACGGAAGACCTAGTTACAACACTATTTTTCTCTAAACTAGCAACAGAAGAACTATTTACAACACTATTTTTCTCTAAACTAGCAACGGAACAACTAGTTACAACACTATTTTTCTCTGAGCTAGCGACGGAAGAACTAGTTACAACACTATTTTTCTCTAAACTAGCAATGGAAGAACTAGTTACAACACTATTTTCCCCTGAGATAGCAACAGAAGAACTAGCTACAACACTATTTTCCTCTGAGCTAGCAACGGAACAACTAGTTACAACACTATTTTTCTCTGAGCTAGCAAAGACAGTACTTGAAGCAACTGTTTTATTATTTATTGCAGGGTTATGCCGGGATAAATCTTGGGTATTATTTTTTTCTTCAAGACTTCTAATTTTTGAATTATTACTAGGACTGTCAAGTTCATCAAAATCGATGGCACTGGACAGTCTGTTGTCACAATTATTGAAAGTGATTTCAACATTTGCATCAATATTACTTTTACTATTGGTTAATAAGTTACTAACAATATTTCCAACAACAGTACTACTTTCAACGAAACTATTTTCAGCCAAATTACATCTACTGTCATCAACATTGACAATATCAATGATTTCTCCAACGTTTTCATGAATACTGTTGCCTATATTGTCGAAATTATTGTTAACTTTACTACTGTTTATGTTCCGGTCAATATTTTCTACAATTTCCAAGTCCTGGTTGCTAATGCTTGCATGATTACTACATTCATTAGCTTGATTACACCTATCATTTGCATGATTACTGTTACCGTTTTCATGATTACTAGAACTGCTATAAAAATTACTGTTATTGTTTTGGAAATTACTGTCGTCATTACTGCTATCATGATTACCGTTATTGTTTTGGAAATTACTGTCATCATTACTGCTATCATGATTACCGGTGTTTTGAAAATTACTGTCATCATTACTGCTATCATGATTACCGTTATTGTTTTGAAAATTACTGCCGTCATTACTGCTATCATGATTACCGTTATTGTTTTTGGAATTACTGTTGTCATTACTGCTATCATGATTACTGTTATTGTTTTGAAAATTACTGCCGTCATTACTGCTATCATGATTACCGTTGTTTTGTAAATTAATGTCGGCATTACTGCTATCATGATTACTGTTATTGTTTTGAGAATTACTGTCGGCATTACTGCTATCATGATTACCGTTATTGTTTTGGAAATTACTGTCGTCATTACTGCTATCATGATTACTGTTATTGTTTTGAAAATTACTGTCATCATTACTGCTATCACTATTACAATCAACTTTGCTACGCCTATTGCTAGTATTACTAACAATATTATCATAGTTACCAGTACATCTTTGATTGTCTTTGTTGTTGTTGTTGGACACTATGGTATTTTCAATATCAAATTCACTGTCACTAATTGCACTATCAATAACACTATTTGAAACAGAGTTGCAGCTATTGTTGCCCGCTGCATTTCTATCATATCCGACAATGTTTTGGTCAAAAGTGGTTTGTTGGTACACTTCCTCACATTGTTTGGTCCAGTTATTTTTGAAACCAGCTGCATTTCTATCGTCGTTGGCATGGATGTTTTGCTCACCCAATCCACCAGCATAGATCCCCGGATTGAAGAAGAATTTTCCACAATCAGCCGAGTAAGTCATGGTAGGAGTCATAAATCCCTGATATCTGTCATAGATTGCTTTCAAACGTCGGCTTGTTTCCTCTATGAGGTCTCTCAGCTCCAACCTGCCAAGAAAGAATACTAATGTGAATAGACAAGTACATTCAATAGGATAATACTGTAACAAGTAAATTGAATAGAATTTGGCTAGGCGTACACCAGTTAGTCAAGACAAGACAAGACGAGATTAGTCTCGTTTAGTCACAGTACTTCACATAGTTGCTTATAAAGCAACACACACCGATTAGTCATTGCATCAGGTTACAAATAAGGTTTTAATCGATTTGTAATTAAATTTACTAAAAAAAAGTTATTTTTGTAAAATTTTCGTAATATCAACGGTTTCCGAGTTATTCAAGAAACAATATTTTAAATGGCCGCCATTTTGTTTTATGGATTTGAAAAATGCTCATTATTTTTTTGTAGCTTTGTCTAGTTGTCATAAATGTTGGTGCAAAGTTTCAATTTCATATGTTTCACCATTATTGAGATAAAAAATAATGAGTGAAAAAACAAAATGGCAGCTGTGTGAGTAACTAAGGACTTCTGGACAATTTAAATATGATATTTAGATATGGTCTTCACCCAGGAACAATGCCCTAGAGTATTGGTAGGGAGTTCTGAAAAGATGGGTTATTCCCATTTAATAATAAAATGATGGTTAAGATAGAAGTGTTCAAGATATAAGTTAAACTGTTTCAAACCAGAAATTGGCTACCACAATTGCATTTTCCCTTGCCAGCAGGAGATCATTCAGTGATCTGTGAGAAGGATGGTGATGAGAGATGAATGGACCTACAGCTTTAGGTGGGTTCCGAACCACCGGAAAGCAATTTTGAAGCTCATACATTTTTGTATTTAGAGGAGCCGGTCACCGTTACAACGGGAGTGGTAGGCGCTGTCTCTTATCCAATCTCACCGATATTAGACTATCCTCTGCCCCTTGGGACAATTGCTTCCCATATAAAATTTGACATAGAACCCAAAAACAATTTACATGATTGGGCCTATTCGACAGATGAAAATTTTCGTGCAAATTAAATTAGAAAATTTAGGATACACTTTCAATAGATTGGGGCGTCTCATCATCCAAGATCATACTTTCAACATTATGGTATTGATATCACAGAGCCTCTAATAAGTTTGACAAACTCATATGATTTTGATCATTTTAAGCCTTTAAAGCAATACAGAGCGTGCCATCTAGGGGAGGCAGTGCGAGAGAGATGGATGATCTCTCCCACCACGCTTCCCCTCCAGCCGCTAAGTTTAGTACAGTCACCTCCAAAATTCTCACTGAAAGATAAGATTTTCACACTGAAAGTCAGTGAAGCAAATAACATCATACTACTGCTAGGTAACCGAAGCGAATATGAATTTTTTTATAAAGCTGAGTTTGCCAGCTGAATAAACTTTTGAACTTTACTATACCGCGAGTCAGCAGGCACTGTAGTGGGAGGAAGCGATGAACGCGCATGCTCCAGTGAGACGCCAATTTAGATGGCACGCTCTGTAGTAATGAAGGTGATGTTGTGGTAGTTATCCATACTGAATAAGAAGACTTGATGTTGTCCATAGATTGATAATGGTGTAACAATCGAAACTGCAGTATCTCATTGTTTTATTAATATGTGGTTTTGACCAGGGGGCTGTCATTAGAAGGAGTAGAAGTATCGTATCTTCCCTATGTTAAAAAGGGGTGTAGGCTGAGTCTCGATCACGCTAGTTTCCGGACGGAGTTTTGGCGCTGTATTTGAATTCAGAGCCTTTAGGTTAAGTTTCATTTTTATAAAGACTTTTAAAAGTTTATGGTATCTTTTGCGGTCTAAATCAAAACTCTTTAGAGAATATGGTTAATATTTACGGCAACATATAACATTATTGTTATAATCTTTGTTTTTTA
This sequence comes from Laodelphax striatellus, assembly GCA_017141395.1. Taxonomy (NCBI): domain Eukaryota; kingdom Metazoa; phylum Arthropoda; class Insecta; order Hemiptera; family Delphacidae; genus Laodelphax; species Laodelphax striatellus. The sequence continues at coordinate 2,792,334 of CM029543.1, read as the reverse complement.
GGTTGGTTTGAGTAGAAGTAGGTGTGATTCTCTACTACAGGTTAGAATGGTTATTCACTAATAATGGTTAACTTCTAATATCGTTACGCGTGTATCAAACTTTTGGATTATTCTTCAATATCATTGATCTAATATCGTTATGCGTGTATCAAGCTTTTGAACCGTCCGCTATTCAATCAGAATCAGCTGTAATTATTATCAATTTACGATGTTTTCAAATACACCGCTAAAAGTCCGTCCACAAAATGGCCGACATCCTACTCCCCTTATTTCTCTTACTTCCAGTCCCTAAGATGTCAGGTCCCTGGTTTTGACAACATCAAGTCTTCTTATTCAACATCTGTATGAATTATGCCAAATTAAGTAAAACACTTACCTATGAGCGTTTTCAGCAAATACCATGCACATGCACTGCACAAAGTATCCGCCTAGTACTTCATGACGGATAGACTTATGATCGAAACTGGTTGAATAAATTTGGAAACGGTTGTTGATCAACGGCTCTCTATCTGCAACTGGTTGTACGCCAGTTGACGTTACACCACTAGTTGAGAAACTAGCTGCATCCGCAGTGTCATAGCCAGCTGATGATGAACTAGTTACATCATCATTGTCATAACCAGTTGATGAACTAGATACGTTGCCAGCGTTGTAACCAGTTGATAAACTAGTTACACTGTCAGTTGCCAAACTAGATGCGTTGCCAGCGTTGTAACCAGTTGATAAACTAGTTACAGAGTCGGTTGCCAAACTAGATGCGTTGCCAGCGTTGTAACCAGTTGATAAACCAGTTGATGAACTAGTTACAGAGTCTGTTTCCGAACTAGATGCGTTGCCAGCGTTGTAACCAGTTGATAAACTAGTTACAGAGTCGGTTGCCAAACTAGATGCGTTGCCAGTTACAAAACATTTTCCTTCTTTTCTCCTAGCTATGACATCAACAGTTGATGAACTAGTTGAATCAACAGTTGACGGACTAGTTAAATTGTCACGTTCTATTCCATGGTCTCTGTCATCTCCACGACAAATTTGAAAAATAAATATTTTTGGCTTGCCCTGCAAGTGTTTTGATCTGCAAAAAAAGGAAAAAATCGTGTGAGTTACACAAAGAATAATAAATTACAAGTTCACCCCGTGCAGCGCAAAGCGCTGCTTTGTTTCTTTGCTACAGTAAGGCTAGGCGTACACCGGTTTGTCAAGACAAGACAAGACGAGATTAGTCACAGTCATTCACATAGTTGCTTATGAAGCTGCACACACTGATGCAATGACTAATCGGCGTGTGTTGCTTCATAAGCAACTATGTGAAGTACTGTGACTAATCTCGTCTTGTCTTGACTAACCGGTGTACGCCTAGCCTAAGATGAAATTGTCTTTTGCTAGTATGCTAATAATATGCTAAATCTATCCTACAATGCATAAAAAGTAGACAAAAATAAATATGTCAAAACAAGAGCAGAATTCTATAAACTGGAGGATGCCTTGCTTTTCAATTTTGACAGAATGAACATGAATGTTTTCAAGATGCAAAAACACAAGTATGTTTATAAAGAGTTTGTGAAAATTATTGTCACATGTTTTACTCGAAATCATTCTAATATGAAGAATTCAAATCGAATCTTCTGAAATCCTTGTAGCACTTTTAGCTTCTAAGCTCTATCTATGTATTATTTCACAAACTAACACTCAAGGGATTTAATAATTTAGTTCATTTTAAGCCAACAGATAGTGCCACAGGAAACTATTTTAGGTTTTTATCAAAGTTCTCCTACTTTAGGCTAGGCGTACACCGGTTAGTCAAGACAAGACAAGATTAGACGAGTCACTTTTAGTCACAGTAATTCACATAGTTGCTTATGAAGCAGCACAAACTGATGCAATGACTAATCGGTGTGTGTTGCTTTATAAGCAACTATGTGAAGTACTGTGACTAATCTCGTCTTGTCTTGTCTTGACTAACCGGTGTACGCCTTGCCTAAAACGATCATTTTTGAAAAATAGATAGAGCCTGAAAAAATTAGATTTTTCATCCATCTTTTGATGCAACCGCGGCTGCCTAAAAAACAGTCGTTAAGTCAAGTAACTTCCTGAAATCCTGAACTGATCAGGATTGACCTGAAAACTCTGACACCAGACCTGAGCCAGCCAGGTTACACAGCCAGAAATTATTATTATTATTATTATTACCGCATCAAATTCGTTCCACTCAAACTTCTCCACAAACGTTTCCAAGTCGGGCACGAAACTCTTTTCATATTAAATAAGATTATGATCAATTTTAAGGATATTGATGTGATACTACCATGTCAGCGTGTATGCCCCTACAAGTTTGTACATTACACAAAAGTCGGTTGAGTGTGAATGCCCCCATATATATTCCAGGAAAACCGTGACAGCGTGTATGCTCCTACAAGTTTGTACGTTACACAAAAGTCGGTTGAGTGTGAATGCCCCCAAAAATTTGTGTGTTACAGAAAAACCGGGCCAGCATGAAAGCTCCCATAAGAAGTAATGTTAAAGAAACTCACTTGAACGGTGCGACAATATCTCTGTCACAGTGCACCTCCAGATTGTCGTACGATTTGAAAGTATTCTCTGTTATTCCGCCGTGACTCATTACAATCGCAATTGTTGAATCCACTGTAGCATGCTCTGGCATGTTGGCGAAATCGTCAATTTTGTCACGTATTTCCTGAAAATAACACTGACGATTAGTATTTGCTTGTAGAAATTATGAAAAGGCGTACACCGGTTAGTCAAGACAAGACAAAATTAGTCACGTTTAGTCACAGTAATTCAAATAGCTGCTTATGAAGCAACACACACCGATTAGTCATTGCATCGGTGTGTGTTGCTTCATAAGCAACAATGTGAATTACTGTGACTAAACATAAATGTATCCCTCATTTAAGGCTAGGCGTACACCAGATAGTCAAGACAAGACGAGATTAGTCACGTTTAGTCACAGTACTTCACATAGTTGCTTATGAAGCAACACACACCGATTAGTCATTGCAAGACGAGATTAGTCAATCACATAGTATTAGTTGTTCATGCGAAGCAACACACACCGATTAGTCATTGCTTTGGTGTGCGTTGCTCATAAGTCACTCATGTGAAGTAACCGTGACTAGACGTGACTAATCTGTTCTGTTCAGTCTTGACTAACCGGTGTACGCCTAGTTTTAGTTAAGACAAGAGAAATTAATGTCACGTTTAGTCACAGTAATTCAAATAGCTGTAGCTAAGCAACACCGATTGAGTCATTGCATCGGTGTGTGTGTTGCTCATCAAGGCCACTCATGTGAATTACTGTGACCAGACGACTAATCTCGTCTTGTCTTGTCTTGACTAACCGGTTTACGCCTAGCCTAAGATTCACATTGTAAACATGAATACTCACATATGTTGAGTGATACATTTCAAGTCAAGACAAGACAAGACGAGATTAGTCACGTCTAGTCACAGTAATTCAAATAGCTGCTTATGAAGCAACACACACCAATTAGTCATTACATCAATGTGTGTTGCTTCATAAGCCACTATGTGAAGTACTGTGACTAGACGCCTTGTCTTGTCTTGACTAACCGGTGTACGCCTAGCCTAAGATTCACATTGTAAACATGAATACTCACATATGTTGAGTGATACATAATTAATTATAATTATTATAACACAAATAAGGGGAAAAAGGAAAAGAATAGAATGCAGTCGTGAATGATGAAGAACAAGAATCAAGATAAAGTAGATGTAGACGGACAAGAGAAAGTAGAAGAGGAAAAGGTGGTTAAAGAGGAATAAGATAGAGATGAAGACATAGAAAAGTAGGCTAAAGAAAAAGTTGAGGGAAAGAAGAAGCATGAGAAGGGGAGAAAGGAATGAGAGAAATGAAGAATATAAGGATGAATGAGAGGAAAATAAACAGAAAAAGATTATGTGAAGGAAGAAGAAGACGAAGAAAAAATAGAAGATAGAGGAGGGAAGGAGAAGAAGACGAAGAAGGAGAAGAGAAGAGAAGAAGAAGAGAGGAGAAGGAGAAAAAGAATAAGAAGCAAAGAGGGGAAGAAGAAGAAGAGAGGAGAAGAAGAAGAGAGAAGGAGGAAGGAGAAGAAGAAAAAGAAGAAGAAGAAGAAGAGAAAGAAGAAGGTAGAAGGAGAAAATGATGAAGGAGTAAGAAGAGAGAAGGAGATGAAGAAGAAGAAGGAGAATATAGAAGAAGTAAGTAGTAGGATAAAAAGATGGAAGAAGAAGATGAAGAAGAAGAAGAGGAGAAGAAGAGAGGAGGAGAAGAAGAAGGTAGAAGGAGAAGAAGAAGATAAAAGAAGACGAAACGAGGAGAAGAAGAGGAAGGAAAAAGAAGAAGAGAGAAGAAGAAGAAAGGATTTTCTAGCCTACAATTTGCCTTTGCCAGTGTTAGTTTTCATCATTTTAAAAGTACAAACAAAAAACAACATACTTTTTTCATTTAGAACGAGTTCTCTCCGAAGCGCCGCTTTTCTTCTTTGCTGGAGTCAGATGAACTCCATATTGAAATGGAGATTTTTTTTAATTTTTGTCTTACTCAATGGATGCACATATCAATAATTACAATAACAGTGCAATATCACTGTCTACTGTATAGAAACAGTACGGCCATTTGTGTGAAGCACTCCATAACAATATGTGGAGATCAATTTATTTCCCGCCGCCGCCATAGTTTTGCCAATTTTTTTCAATTTTGACATGGGATTACAGGCAAACATGAACCTATTCACTCATTTTTCAAACTTATTTTAAGAGAAACAACATCAAAACT
>CM029543.1:2705039-2782539 GCA_017141395.1 Laodelphax striatellus | reverse complement strand
ACACCAGTTAGTCAAGATAAAGACAAACGAGGTCGTTTAGTCAGTACTTCACATGGCCTCATGCTTGTGAGCAACGCACACCTGATGCAATGATCTAACTCGTTTGTGGTGTTGCTAAAGCGTGATAAATCTCGTCTTACCGTTTTCTCTGTACCCGCCTCTATATTTACGCCTGAATTCTTTGTATAATAATACATTAAACACTACTTTGTATTATAATTAGCTTGGTGAAATACATCTACAACCAGGGACGGTTAATGCTAAGCAAACAACATTGAAGCCTGGTTTTCATTAGTAGAGTTAGTGGTAGAGTAGCTTTCGGAAAATTACTCTACTTGCCAGTATTTTTCACTACAATTGAGAATAGTAGGTAAAGTGTGTTGTCTAGTGAACAGATCAAGACAGATGACTCTACGTTTGATCACTAGTAAAGTTTCACATAAATAGCTTTAGAGAGTGAGTGAAGCGGTGGTGGGGAAGGCAGAGTGGGTAGAGAGTACTATCACGTTGCTATCCTCTACTAAGTATCTACCATCACTCTGATGATATAGTAGGCGGCCAACTCTACACTAACTCTAACTAATGAAACCAGGCTTGAGACCAGTTCATGAGCTCGAGATATCGGGTGGCCACCGTAGCATCGACAAACGTTAGCCTCGACACATAGCTGCAGCACTAACCAAGTCAGGACACCGGATGTTCTAGTCCCATCAAACCGACTTGTAAACTTTTCAACCATTTAAAGCTTGACAGTAAACCAATGAACCAACAAAAAAAAAATAAAGGTATGGGTTAAAGAATGATGCGCAGTGGTATTAACACAGAAAGAATACATAAATATTGAAGATAGTCGTCCAAACTCACCAAATTTGTCAGCAGCTACTACTCTAAATCTATGTAGCCTAAAAGTCTTTAATTTGATAGTAAAATATTCTAAATGTTTTGAGATATTTGAAAATGCTGTATTCGTTAGTTGACAAGACAAAGAGATTAGTTATCGGTGGTAGTGCTGCACAATTGAAATTTTCAGTTACTTTATAGTCAATTGGTCATACAGTAATTCATTGGTTGAGGGTGTACAAATATGACCATCGCAACAATCTTGTTATTGGCCTTCGAAATACATGGAAACTGTGAAAAAATCGTCTTACTTTTGTCACAATCTGTAGTGCACTATAGTCGTCAATAAATGCTATTGAATCAGAAAACATGCATGGTTGAAAACACATGGTTATTTCCATGAATTCTTGATTGGTGTTATTGGATCCTCTGCTGTTTTTTTCTGACATCTAAAAACTGGTCATATTGTTGTAGTGTTGTTATGCAGCTGTTGAGTTGGTCTACATATAGGAATGACTGTCGGTCAAATTGAGAGCACGAAATTTGTTAAGATCACCAATTGCCCATTAGTTGAGGTATTCCTCACCAAGTAAAACTCTTGAAAAAGATTGGACCAAATAATTTAACGAAAACTGTATTGGTAGCTTGCAAAACTAGCGCGCTCCACCAGTGAGAGACAGAGGAACAACCTGGGGGATTAGCTTATTATCATTGAATCAAATGTATCCATAAATGCCTGTTTTCAAACCACATCGTATTTGATAAATATTCGTGCATAAGCATATTCTGGTAACTTATAAAATCAAGCTACGATGTTTGAGCGCACTTCAGTTGTCTCTTAAGATTCAAAACTTGAAAAAGAAACAAAATAATTTTAATTTGATCCTCTTTCCAAAAGTCATTCCTTTAGCGCGCTCAAGAGTAGAGATAGGTACTGATTTAAAAGTTATAATATTGAGACGTAAATGTAAATATAAATGCCTGTTTTCAAACCCATCGTATTGAATTAAATATTTTGTGTAAAATATTGGTAACTCTGAAAATCAAACATATTTTCACTCCGCGACATTGATTGTCTCTAACTAGCAAGTTCAAACTGGTCAAGAAATTTTAATTTTGATCTAGCCAAGAAGCATTCCTAGCAACAAGATGACGATAATTCTGATAAAGTGATTTAAAATATAATATGAATACATTCATTAGATGAATCTTGAAAATATAAGATGTAAATATAATGTATTGATTGATATTAAATGATTTAATTTGTGTAAAATTCTATGTCTCAAAATCGTGTTTTTTTATCATGACATTGGTTAAATCCCTAGAACGAAGCAGGTTAGTTCTCAAACAACATCTCTAGGGCCGGTTCACTTGAGCTCCGCTGGTGAAGTCTAGCAACAATAGAATAATTTTGATAAGCAACTACTTTAATCGAATTGATACATTCATTGATAACACGGCAAATATCGAAACCATCTGTGAAGCTAAAAGCGCTTAGGAAGATGTTGCTAAACTAAAGCGGGTACGACTTTTCAATTCATCAAATTTAAAAGCTTCTATCTCAAAGAAAAATCGTGTTCAATTTTTCAAATATATTAACACAATAATATGCCAGTTTTCCTCAATCTTAGTTGACGTTCTGGCTTACTGGAGGCGATCAGGTTTATGGTAGACAGGCCTAATGGAATGGAATTTTAAAATAAAGCCATAGTCAAACTTACGATTGGTTCCTTTTCTGATTGATAATCTGCAACATCATGATAGTTATCTCGATGAAGCTACATGAAGCGCTTAGAAGATGTTCGAACGCAGCGGGTCCACGACCTTCACATTCATAAACAGTCACGCCTTGGCTCTGTCACTCTTTGCTGGCATATCGGAATCTGGAAAAAAGTGTGTTACTGTAAAATCACCCATATCTTTTCAATATATTGATAGTTAATATCGACTGTTTTTCTGAAGGCTAGACATTCTAGTAGACGTTTCAAGATCTGCTGGCTGGAGGTCATGGCAGGTTACTGGTTTAACATAGCCGTAAGCTGATAGACGAGGCATTCTGCAAATCCCGCCTCCCAGGCGGAACGTTCATTAGAATCGTGAAACTCAGCCATAACGGATGGCGCAAAGAAGCCATTAGGACCTTTCAGTGTGGCTTTCACACTTTTGATTGGTTAGCTCGGACAAATCCACCACACTTCCCATAAGATTTGCATTGAAATGATACGCAATCAAACGTTATGTTGAGTGATTCACTTCTTACCTACAATGATTTGCCTTTGTCAGTATTAGTTTCAACTTATTAAAGCCTGTAACACAATACCAAGAGTAGGGAGACAATTTTTAATGTTAGAAAAGTTATTCTTGATGTTGTTTCTCTTGAAATAGGTTTGAAAAATGAGTGAATAAGTTAATGTTTGCCTGTAATACTATATCATTTTCAAAGACTTGGCAAAAGCATGGCGGTGGCGAAAATAAAAAGTATTTCAATACAATGTTATGGACCCATTCACACCAATGACTACACTATTATTATACAGTCTCTGTAGCACTGTTCTATTCAAATAAATGTGGGATTCGTCAGCGAAAGACCCAAGATTTGTGAAAAAAATTAGCAGTTCATTGTAAACTGAGGTTTACTGAATAAGTACATGAAATCAAACCTTGAAGGTTGATAGAAATAAAATGATGAATTACCATATTCAATTGATCCAGAAGGTACGGCGTAAGAACATTTCTATTAAGCAACTCATGTATGAGAGCGTTTAAATTCTTTGCTTTTATCAATAAATTGATGTTGGCAGACAATACTGATTTGTCATCTGGATTCATGGTAACACCTGAAAGAAAACAAAAATACTCCAAGATTATAAAATATTCGGCTATGATTTACAAAACTATGTAATATTTGAAGTACGGTAAAGTAAAGTAAGTAGCTAAATTACTTTAATTAAAATAGAAGATTCGTGATTCAATAACAAGCAAAGTTGTTGCTATGATTTCAAGACAAAATTTTGTTAAAATAATAGGAAAATAAGAGTATTCAGCAGTCGTAATTATTTCGGCGGTTCTTCACCTAACCTAAAAAAGTTTTTGATACGAGTTTTAAAGATAATCTGTTGATTACTGTGAGAAAACTTACCGATAAGAGTTACCTAGAGTTGGAGAAATATTCTAAAACATCAAATATATGTTCTATAGTCAGGTAAATTGAATAAAACAAACGAATTTCTGTCCTCTATCTAAGAACACTTCTTGTATCTTTGTGAAAGAAACATGAGTCACTGTCAGGTCAGAAATCAGATGTCGCCTATCAATCGTGAACGCAAGCACCATCTATCGAGAGTTTTGCAACTAAAACGTTGTAGTACATATTTTACTCACTAGAATGCAGAGGTACTCACATTTTCAAAATTTCCAGTAAAAAATATTATGTTCAAGCTTCTAGGAGCAATAATTTGAGAAAGAATAGTGGAAAATCATTATAATATTCAACTTTATCGTAAATGAGGTGCCGTTATTGATTTTTTGATCGCATTTTATTGAGAATATATAATTTTGTTTATGATCAATCAGTTTTCTCAGGGTTGACATTAGGACAATCTTTGATTAAAGCAAGATTCAAGTCATTATTCAGTGATTTTTGTATGGAAATGACAATCAATGTATCATAACTCAGTTATGTGTGTGCCATTTCTGGATTTTTTGGTCTCATTTTGTTCAGAATATGATTCTGTTATGATCATTTAGTTTCCTCAGAGTTGACATTAGTTCAAATTTTGATTAAAGCAAGATTCAAGTCATTATCAGCGATTTTTCGTAAGAAAATGACAATGAGTGTCCAATAACTCAGTTATGTGCGTGCCATTTCTAGAATTCTTGATCTCATTCTTTTCAGAATATGATTTTGTTTATGGTCATTACAGTTCCCTCAGGGTTGACATTACTCCAATTTTTTATTGAAGCAAGATTTAAGTCAATACTCAGTGATTTTTCATATGGAATTGAAAAATTAAAATAGTTTTGTATGGAAATTACAAAGAAAGTATCATAACTCATTTATTTGTCTCGTTTCTAGATTTTTAGTCTCATTTTCTTCAGAATATGATGATGTTTGTCATCTATTATAAAGGATTATTTCACTGGAAATACACTCAACATTGATGAATCATAAATATATATACTAGTACCACACAGAGGAGAGAGTATTCTCTTCAACAGAGAATATAGAGTATTCTCTACAACAAAGAATATAGAATGATATTCTACCACAGAGGAGAGAATACTCAGGGCTAGTAAGAGCTTTTCTAGAATCACCAGAACAATATTCAAAGGTGTTTCGAAGCTTATTCCAGACTAATAACACTCTGAAGATGAATATTATCATCTAATAATCAGGGAATGTTAGGCCTGTATCTTACAATCATCTTTCTGTTTAGTTTAGGAGTGTGAATTTCACCTTTTTCCAGCATAATAAGTTGGGAACGGGTACTTCAGTGTTCTGAACATTCGCTTTGGCACCTCGCATTCTCCGTGAGCACTCAGGTTTTTGGACTTTGGATGCTGCCAAACCAGCGAATACACCCAACTCAATAAGATATATCTCAGGTCTATTCTCAGCTCATTTCTCACGTATATATAACAACATGGAAAATGATGATTTATCCATTGCATATAATTAGGCTTAGCTGAGAAAACAGTGTAAAATCAGCTCAAATATTAATAAGAAATTCAAGAGTGTACCTTCAATCATTTTCAAGCATTAATTTAATGATTTATGAAGCTCATATCTGACTCATATAACTTCCAAAATCAATAATCATCTATTAATAATAGGACTAGAACAGTAAAAATTTTACACCAAAAAACAGCAAGAACTACTTGTAAAACTAGCATTTTACTCAAATATTAGATCAAAATGAAGTTTTCCTTCAAGATATAGCAGGTTACATGACATATTATGGATTAAAATAAGTGTTTTAATCATAGATAACGTGTTTGCATGACGTTTGATAAGTTATTGCAATAATTAACATATATTATTTATTTCAATAAATGGAACTCTCGTAGGGAATAGAAGTTTGTTGTCTTTATTAACACAGCAGTGAACACTCTACAAAATAAGAGTTGTTATTTTATCTCCTTCAAACATAATGTTATTATAAAACATAAATATATTGTATTTTGATAATCATCTCAATCAATATTAACAAAATTTTGTGTAATTAACTTAAGCATTTTTTGTTTCAGCAAGAAAGTAAGATTCAACCTAGACTTTGTTTTGAGTTTTCGACTTTCCAAAAAGGAACATGCGTGTTCTGAAGGATTGATATGACCAATTCTCAAGCTTTTTGATAAAATTTTGTTCATTTTCATGAAATACTATAAATCTATATGTGGGAAATAATCACTCAATTAATTAATTCGCTCAGGAATTCCTTTTAAAATAGTTGAAACGTTAGTCAAGGTGTAAAAAGGGTTCCTGCATTGTTAAAGTTTTTACCAAATTCTGTCCTTGAGCTTGACTTTGATCATTAATGTTATATAACATGATTTTTAGAGGATAAAATTCTCTATAAAAATTGTAAATGCATAAGTTGTATCTTGTAGCAGAAAGTCAATATTTTGAGATCAATGTGAAGCTTTCTTATATACCTCAGTAGAAAACAGATTCATTTATTATCGCTTTGAGGAGGATCAGTACTTGATCAATATTTTATGTTGCATTTTTCATTAAAAATTAAGCAAAGTGAATACATTTATACCATTGGATTAGGTGAGAAAGACTTCTGATAATGTATAATCGGTTATTTCAACCTGTAAACCTAAATCGCATCTAAGGAATCGCAGTGAAAGGAGTCAAAGGAGCGCATTTAATTTATAACTTCAATCCTCAAGATTAAGATCAAATGATTATTAAAGATAATTTTTCCACTTTTCATTCATATACTACTTGTATCACATCTCATTTCAATCCTTGTTGAAGACAAAATTTCAAACATAATGATATTCTTTATTTTCAAAATTTTAAACAAGGTGCTTTCCAAATATGGCTGACAGCTAACCGTAGAGTGCTGCCTCTAGCGGCGAAATTTTAAACCAATTCCCACTCGAAAAACTCCTCTTTTCCTTTCTGCGTAGTTTTATTTTCATAGCCATGTTTGCATGCTAACTTAGTGTCATACTGCTGAAAATTGCTGTTTATTAGTGGAATTTAGTAATTCATTTTATAAATTTATAATAAATCTGTTTTTAAATAACTGTTCTAACGTTTAGAATAATAGAATTTGTCTGACATCGATAAATAAATGCAAAATATGCTTCCATTCTACGATGGGACCTGATCGACGTAGCTGCGACTGTGAATCGAGATTATGTAAGTATTTTTGATGATTCAAAGTAAATTACAATGAAAATTGTGCTTTACTATAAGTAATTCAAGTCTATATATGCTTGGAAACTATCCTATCCATGAATTGATTGTAAAATGTTGATTCATGTAGCCTAATAATCGCTTTGATTCCTATCCGTATGTGTAGTTGGTCTATCAAGTAATTCATGTGTTATGTGTTTCTAATGAATATTTCGCTTATTACTGTGGAAATATGCAATTTAATTGAAGTTTATACTCTACTGATCACAATTTAGTTCAGGTTTCAAGAGTATTCTACATTTTTTCTGAACTATCTCATAAATTAGTTTAGCAATATCATGGGTAGGGTAGGTTGAGTTGGTGCAGATACATAAGAAATATTGTTATTCGCTTCCTTTCTTATTAGAGTCATTTTTATGTTATCTAAACATGTGTAGCTCTATCTAATACAATTTATTACATTTTCAGGATATGAATGATAACGATTTAATTGGATAGCCTACGCAACTTGGAAAACCTGATGGATCATAGCTATTATGAACCTATATTCAAACTATTAACTCAACGCTCTTTGAGTACCGGTACTGCACAGGCATTGAAGGTAATTTCAATACTATTAATTTGTGTTATCTACAATTTTTGTTGTGTGATTTCCACGTATAATTTCTAGTTTATTCTTTCAAAGAAATTAATTATTTGATACTATTTAGATTTTAATATTGGCATTTGAAAGATTTTGGAAAACAGGAAAAGGCATGCTGTGATCTGATGCATTGTTTCTCATAATCATTGTTTCTAAGATGTTCACTTTAAAAACTTGTAGGCTAACTACGGTACATATGAAAAGTAATAAATTATTGTTTTGATAACTTATTATAATATTAATTAGCTAATGAGAAATGAACATTCAGATCACAGTTCTGGACAAATTCCTCCATCAACTTTCAAGTGCTTTTAGCCTTGTAAGATAGCTTGTAAGTTAACATAATAGGCTATTCCAAATATATCTTCATACAGGATAGTCTTCCATGAATAATCATTTCCTTAGAAAGATAGCACAATTGAAGAAATTTTACAAGAATGGTGTATGAAGGTCCTTGTTCCCTTTGACCATGTTCCAAGTGTAACATTGAAACAATTGCTAGTTGAAAAGTTGGTCAGGCAGTATAAGAATGTATTCTTGTAGTTATTTCATCCAGGGGATTGACTTCCGATTTGTTATTCCATGAAATATGTGGTAAAATATGACATGAATGGTGTATGAAGGAGCTTGTCCCCTTTGACCCTGTTCCAGGTGTAACAGTGCAATCATTGCTAATTAAAAAGTTGGTAAGGCAGTATAAGAATGTATTCTTGTAGTTATTTCATCCAGGGGATTGACTTTAGATTAGTTATTCCATGAAATATGTGGTAAAATATGACATGAATGGTGTATGAAGGAGCTTGTCCACTTTAACCCTGTTCTAAATGTAACAGTGCAATCATTGCTAATTAAAAAGTTTGTCAGACAGTATAAGAATGTAATCTAGTAGGTTTTTCATCCAGGGGATTGACTTTCGATTTGTTACTCCATGAAATATGTGGTGAAATATGACATGAATGGTGTATGAAGGAGCTTGTCCACTTTAACCCTGTTCTAGATGTAACAGTGCATTCATTGCTAGTTGAAACGTAGGTCAATCAGTATAAAAATGTATTCTAGTAGTTATTTCATCCAGGCGATTGACTTTAGATTAGTTATTTCATGAAATAGGAGGTAAAATTGATGAAAAATGACATGAATGGTGAATGAAGGTAATTTTTCTCTTTGGGCCTGTGCAAGGGATAACAGTGCAGCATTTAAAGTTACAAAAGTTGATCAAACAATATAAGAATATATTCTAATAGTCATTTCATGATATAGGTGGAAAGATTGATGAAATTTGACATGAATGGTGTATGAAGGAACTTGTCCCCTTTCACCCAGTTCCAGGTGTAGCAGTGCATTCATTGCTAGTTTGAAAGTTTGTCAGACAGTAAAGAATGTATTCTAGTAGTTATTTCATCCAGTGGATTAACTCTTGATTTGTTATTTCATTATATAGGTGGTAAAAATTGATGAAAAATGACATGAATGGTGAATGAAGGTACTTTTCCTCTTTAGGCCTGTTCAAGGGGTAACAGTGCTGCATTTCAAGTTTCAAAAGTTAGTCAGACAATACAAGAATATATTTTAATAGTCATTTCATTCACGGGATCGACTTTTGATTAGTTATTTCATAATACAGGTGGTAAAATTGATGAAATTTGACATGAATGGTGTATGAAGGTCCTTTTCCCCTTTGACCCTGTTCCAGGTGTAACAGTGCATTCATTGCTAGTTGAAACGTAGGTCAATCAGTATAAAAATGTATTCTAGTAGTTATTTCATCCAGGCGATTGTCTTTAGATTAGTTATTTCATTAATAGGTGGTAAAATTGATGAAAAATGACATGAATGGTGAATGAAGGTACTTTTCCTCTTTAGGCCTGTTCAAGGGGTAACAGTGCTGCATTTCAAGTTTCAAAAGTTAGTCAGACAATACAAGAATATATTTTAATAGTCATTTCATTCACGGGATCGATTTTTGATTAGTTATTTTATAATACAGGTGGTAAAATTGATGAAATTTTACATGAATGGTGTATGAAGGTCCTTTTCCCCTTTGACCCCGTTCCAGGTGTAACAGTGCATTCATTGCTAGTTCAAAAGTTTGTCAGACAGTATAAAAATGTATTCTAGTAGTTATTTCATCCAAGAGATTGACTTTTGATTAGTTATTCCATGATATAAGTGGTAAATTGATGAAATTTGACATGAATGGTGTATGAAGGTCCTTTTTTTCTTTGGTCCTGTTCCATGTGTAACATTGCTACAAAGAGTATTAGCAATTGCAATTGCGAAGAATATAAGAGTTGATTAAATATAAATTTAATTGTAGTTTATCCTCCCTGAATAGTTAGTCAATCAAATAGCCGACTTAATTGATGAAATTCCCAAAAATTATGTATGAGTAGCTCAACCCCTCCTTTACTTATTCTAGAGTTAACAGTAAATCCACTGCTATTTGAAAGTTCAACAATGTGTGTAAGAGTAGATTTCAATGGTTCATTTTATCCTGGTTAGACTCCCTTGATTAGCTTTATTATCTAATTAACCTGGAAGTGTGTAAGCCTAATTATGGTTTACGCTGTTATAAATAATGTAAAATCCAGCGTCTCTCGCCTTACTCTGCCATCGTTCTCTCTCACTTAGTTTCAAAAGTTGTAATACTACTCTATAGAAAAATTCAAGTTATTATTCCATCCTGAAATATTTCCATGTACTTTTATACATGCTATATTATGCATTCTAAATAAACAAACGTTAATATTTCATGTTTTATGAGGCTTGTGAGATATTTGGTGAAATCTATGCTTCCTTCATGGATTCAAAAGTTGTAATATGATTATATACAAATTCATAAAGGTATACCACCTCTGTAGTGTTCCCATTGACTTGTTTTTAATAATATAAGATGCATATTGAATAAAAATTCATCCTTAATTCATGTTTTAAGAGGCTTTTGTGATTTATTTGGGGGAATGACTGCTTGCTTCATCGTTTCAAAAGGTTTAATACGACTGTATTTATACAAATTCATGTGGAATTCCACCCTTTAAATTCCTGAATGTGGTCCTTCTTTGAGATTTTTAAATGATCATTTCAATGACATACCAATGATATGCATTCTGATTGTTTCTTTTCAAACTCAATTAGTGCTCACACCGTTAGCAAATCACTCCAGCTAGCTCAACTAGGTAGAAAAAAAGTTCTAACAGACTCAATTCTTACTCCTCTTCTAATACCCTAATATTATTAGGATGTGGTATTCAATTCGTTTTTAAACCCAAATGATGGCACTACAAAATTATGAGATATTGAAAAAATATGGAAGGTTGGACCGTGTAGTTCAAGAATAGCTAGATAAAAAATAGCTTTCTTACTTCTCTCTTGGCTTTATTATGACTTTATGAAAGCATAGAAATTTATTATTTCATGTTAAAGTCTAAATTATTGTCAGAAATACGGTACAGAAAGTCCAGTATTGGGACGTTGAAAAACGTTCAATTAGGTTGTATTCAATTGTAATTGTTTGATGGGAGTTTGCGATGTTAATGTACAATAGAAAGCCGTGTGATAGTATTTTCAAAACAATATTTATTGTTTGAAATAATTATTTTATTCAAATTTAGGGTTTGGGTTAGAAATTAATCATGATTGTATTCCTTTAAAACAAATAAATTCGCTCGCTAAGTTACGTGTTGCCAACAACACTTTCCAATGCATCACTCACTTCAATACGAGATAGATAATGGTAGGCAGTTCTATTTCACGCTGGTAGGTTGGCAGCTTTACTTGTCTCAGTAACTCAGTTCTCTTTTTACTTCGTCGCCGCCATCTTAGTTCATGTCCCGTATTATCCGTCGGAATATTTGAGTTTTATAGTGATAATTTAACGATTTGTGGTTGAAATTGTTATGAAATGTGTTCCTTAGAAATGTTTCCATTGATTGTGCATATAGAAATCAATTACTTTTGCCGAATTTCTCGAATTTGAGCAACAAAAGTTGACGATCCATCTTACCCGAGATTGGTAAGCTATAGATTTTGTTTTCATCATTATCAACTTATTTTGCGCGTTCCAACATTGAATGTTTGTCATAATATGATCTATGAGATCTATAGATTTGATTGTACAAGATGAATTTCCCAGGTTTTGTCGAAATTGTGTCATAAACTCGTAATTATTTCGTGCCTAGGTCTGCCCGTATAGTCTAATGTATTAGCCTACCTCATTCTATCTCGTATCAAATATTTCCGTATTGCCTCATATTTCGATGTGTAGGATTCTTTATTTAGTTGTTATAAGCTATTCACTAGGTTTATTTTTGGTTTTCGAATGTTGGATTAATGGTTTATTGAACATTAAAATTCCATGTATGTTATAGGCCTAAGTAGCTAGGCCATGACTAGGTAGGTCTACGCTCCATTTTGGCAGACAATGTTGAAAGTTCTATTTATCGTGTTAATTGATGAAAGCCATTGATAATTATTAGTTCACAGTGTATTTTATAAAAATATGATTATAATTTACTTTGTTCATAGTTATATTCTCTAGGCTATTTTAATGTTTAACCAATTCGGTGTAAGTCTGGTTTACTGGCCCACCTTGCTGGAGTCAAATTTCCGGTTGCGATCGATTCAGCATGTTAATCTGATCACAAAATCATCAAGATTAGCAGGCGCTAACCTGTAGTTTTAAAATAAATCAAGTTCAAAGTTCATAAATTGGCATGTTAATTTTTGCTATACTGGGTGGCTACCATATTCCTGACAAACGTTAGCCTCGACAGGTTAGCTCTCTAGCATAGACTAACTATACTATATATCCCTAACATACTAGATGATCAAATTCAAACTTACCTTGAATTTATTAATTTTTGTCAGGTTAACATAATCTATAACTGTTCTCCAATTTCAATTAGCAGTAACGTTGTAGGTCCTTACAGGCCCACTGTAAATGCAATACATCGCTCACTCTCCGAACTTGGTTCATCATTAATGAAAGATACTTTAAGGGCCGGTTCATGAGCTCTGGATTTAGCTAAGTCCTAGACTAAATCGGGTGGCCACCGTAGCATCGACGAACGTTAGCCTCGACACTATGTACTAAGGGCTCTCTATGCTGCTAACCCACTAACCACTCGAGACAAACGTTTGTCGATGATACGGTAGCCACCCGTTTTAGTCTAGGACTTGGCTAAATCCGAGCTCATGAACCGGCCCTTAGAGTTAGCGCAAACGCTAACTGATATTGAAACAGGTCAATACAGTAATTACTTGCGCGCACATTAAAAAATTACCCCGAATTTCCTTTACTAACATAAGTTATTTACAATTTAAATTTTTACTTCTGAAATTACGACGGTTTATACCAATTTTTTACAAAAATTAAAGTTGTTGACTAGTTATGAGATTTTCAATGGTAGTTGACTTTGTTACAAGTTCATGCGTCAATATATTAATATAGGGTCGCATTTTCAGGTTGATGATGGAGTGTCTTGCAGTTGCAATGGTCCTAACGATGCGATGGTATCTTGGAAGGCAGAGTGCGACTAGATGGTTGTAACTATCAAATTTTATGGCTGAATGTAAGTTACTGTCTAACAGCGATCAATGTGAACCTTTAGACTTGTTTCTGTTTCGTTCAATCTATAGTGCGATTCACGTCAAGAAGTCAGCATTGCTTAGATGGGAGTTTGCTATCCTTGTTCAGCACAAGGCAGTTGCTGATGTCTCTATCCTATTCGCACTGTGCATTGTTGTCGCACACAATCCCAACAAACACGTTTGGTGCAGTTTTCTCTTTCTCTCTCAATGAAACTTGGCATCAATGCTGACTTCTTGAGGTTACCTACCTAATCTACTTTATCATTGTTTAGTGTATACAAGTCCTATTTTTACCGATTATTAAAAAGTTTTGTATTATTAATTACTGGTAGCTTGAAGTTTGTGATTTTTGTTGAAAGTTTTTAAAGATAGCCTATTTATATTTTTTACTGTCTCGTGTAGCTGTCTTGAAGCGTTCATTTTCCATTCAACGGAATAAGATTGAAGTGAACAGCTGGCTTTTAAGGGGTATCCACTCCCTAGACCAGGGGGCTGACATTGAAGGAGTGGAAGTATCGTAACTTCCCCATGTTGAAAAAGTGTGAAGCCTGTGTCATGGCCTTCTTGAGTTTTGTTTAAAGATGGCCATGCTGTGTCTCGATCTCATTGGCCGAATACACTCTGGACCGATGTCGGCCATTATTATGGACGTGATTTTGGCGGTGTATTTAAATTCAGAGCCATCATGTTAAATTTAATTTTCATGGAGTTTTGGAAGTTTATGGTATCTTTTGCGGTATAAATCAAAGCTGTTGGGAGAATATAGTTAATATTTACGGCAAAATACGACATTTTTGTCGGATTTTGTGTTTTTTTAGGCTGATTTGTGTAGAAGTTATGTAGATGTTTTCAAATACAGCGCCAAAATTAGGTCCAATAAAAATGACCGACATCCTACTCTCCTTATTTCTCTTACTTCCACTCCATTAGAAAATGAGGTTATGTTTGTCAGCTCCCTGCCCTAGACATGTATATCATCCCATGCCTTGCTGCGATGTACAGTTTATGTCTAGTGTCCAAACTTTCCAATACACAAATTCTAGTTTATTCTTTATGTTACTCATTGATTTGTATGACCGAATTAATATAGAAAATTTTCTGAGTTTCAATGAAAGTGTTGATAATGTCTTGACAATATTATTTGTAGGTTGGCCAATCTCTTCTTGGTTTCCGAAGCTCATGTGCTATGATGGATTTAATTTGTGTGTTAAATACAAATTCGATGTATGAGTAGTAATAATTTTGCATAGAACCAGTTAAACTGTGTATTAATTTGAAGAGCGTAATCATTATTTAGTCAACTTTGAATAAATGTGTTCTTTTCCAGTGTATTCAAATCTTGGAACACTGCGCGCAGAGGAATCTCACTACTCTAAGAAGTCCTTCTTCAATCTTCAGCGGGCAATCACTGCAAACTTATTATGACTCATCAATGAAGTTTTCTCCAGGTTAGTTCAAAATATTTACCATGCATGATGTACATTGCGTTCTGCACTTGGTGGTTATATTGAAGCAGTGTGTTTGACTTGCGCCTTGATTCTATTTGCGTCACGCCTTGCGATGTCTCTGCTAATAATGCGATATGATTGGATTATTTTTTATTTGTTATGTATGAATCTGGTTTAGGGAACGCTTGAACAATATTGATACTAAGCTATTTGTCAAGACTAGAATATTAGAGAACAGCAGCTAGAAATTATACAAGTATTGGATCAAGACTATTGATTGAGTCATCTATCCAACAAAGCATTCCTGTGCAGCTATTGCCTTTCTAATTTCGAACGTAGTATTCTCTTCTAGACAATTCCTTATAAATTAGTTGTACTATAATAGCGTTCATGCAATTTTCTAGATCTTCTATTTGTGCGTTTTTCAACCACTTCTTCTTGTAGTGAGCCGTCTTCTAGTAGTCACTTCCCTGAGTATTCCTTGGGAGTATCTCTTCTTTCAGCATGCTTGTTAGATTTGCCAACCTACTTTGCCCTAGGCTATTACCACACCATGAGTCCATGATGCTCTCGATAAATGATTTGAAGTCAACTAGAGCTTCTTTTTTAGAGAGCTATGACACTGTTTCTGATCGCTTCTGTATATTCTCTTGTGTCCCACCAGTGCATGTTGTGATGTCTTCTAGTGTTAGCTTGGTTCTGTTTTCACCCTTTTCATGTTGTCTACTGTAAATTATTAATACGTTGCTTGCCCGACTTTGTTATGCACTTGTCTACTAGCATGAGAGCACCACTAGTTGCCAGAGCATGGCTTGCAGATGTTTGGAGATTGGAAATAATGTTGAAAAATGAATAAAGTCCTAAACGTCGCCCCGTTTATTTTACAGGAACGAATGGAGAGTCATCGCTGGATTTCATGATTGTTTGATTCATTTATGATCTTTTATTTTATGATTTTTCTATTCACAGTATTATTTTATTTATTTTTTCTTGTGATTTATATTCATGAGAGATTAAATTTTATTTTTTGTTTGGATATTATTTTTATTTTATTTTGTTTTTTCATTTCATTTTAATTTTACTATTTTTCATTTGTTTTAACTTGAATTTTTAATGAGAGATTAAATTTTATTTTTTGTTTGAATATTATTATTTTTTTATTTTTATTCATTTCATTTTAATTTTATTATTTTTTATTTGTTTTATCTTGATTTTTATCGATTCTTGAGCTTTGACAATTGGAGGTTCAGATTACCTTTTATTATTAATTTTGAAAATCAGTCCTCAAATTCCCCTGATTTTTCATCAACCTTCATTTTTTCCATAAACTTCTACAAAAATGAAGTGTTGCTCTTATTCTGTGTAGATTCGAATTACCCCTCCCTATGCCATGTTCAATTGGCCTTATTATCGTCAATGTCTGGTAATCGAGTTGCGAATTGAGAACTGTTGCCTACGTTCAAGTAGAGAGACACTTGCTATGGTAAGAGCACTCTCCTGAATCAGTCTGAGGCTAGGCGTACACCGGTTAGTCAAGACAAGACGAGATGAGTCACGTTTAGTCACAATAATTCACATAGTTGCTTATGAAGCAGCACACACCGATGCAATGACTAATCAGTGTGTGTTGCTTCATAATGAACTATGTGAAGTACTGTGACTAAACGTGACTAATCTCGTCTTGTCTTGTCTTGACTAACCGGTGTACGCCTAGCCTAAGGCTCTACAGTCTACATTGCTCTACGGCCATTCAAAACGACTTGGCTCCTATAAACACTGATTATTACTCTTGAATGATGGGATTGACAATTAATTAATTTTGAAGTGACTGACTATCTAGACAGTCCATTTGACTCTCGTAATTATTCTAGTTTCTCTTGGTATAGTGGTTGGTGAGTTACAGATATTCTATCAATAGCACTCTTGAACAACTGCGTTCAATATTGAAGGTAATCAATAATTAAGGTGCAATGTAACTAGTAAGACCGCGGTTACATTGGATGCTTGTTGCGAGTCTAAGGTAATCACACACTGGACAATCACTGTTAGGCTAGGCGTACACCGGTTAGTCAAGACAAGACGAGATTAGTCACGTTTAGTCACAGTAATTCACATAGTTGCTTATGAAGCAACACACACCGATTAGTCATTGCATCGGTGTGTGCTGCTTCATAAGCAGTTATGTGAATTACTGTGACTAATCTCGTCTTGTCTTGACTAACCGGTGTACGCCTAGCCTTGTAATTCCACAAACCACGATATGAGTGTACAGTACCTTAGTACTATACTATAGTGTTATAGTAACTTTCGCTTCAAATTAGCATCCAATGTAATACGGCCTCAATGTTGGTATAGAAAAAAGAGTAGTTTTTATCAGTATGTTTCAGAGTTAGAACTTGGATTAAAATTTTATAGAATAATATATAATTTGATACCTCTTTCTAGGTTTTATTCAGGTATAAGGCCGTGCGCCCACGGAGCAACTGCTATCTGACTGCAGTCGCCAACCCAGCGTTGCCAGATACCATTGGCTGATAGGTTGGATTGCTCGAAAAACAGCCAAATGTTATGTGGCGACTGCAGTCAGATAGCAGTTGCTCCGTGGGCGCAGGGCCTTACTCTTTTTTTATTGAACTTGAGTATGAAATATTCACACAATCATTGCTGTGCTTAAATAAACCAACTATACTGTAATACCTGAATTTTGAATTTCACTTGTGAATTATTACGTTGCTGCGTTCTTTTGTATTGCAATAAAAACCGATGCCCCCAAATGTTGAGTTGTGTGGCAGGATCCTTTTAACTTGTCAGAAGTTGTTTCGGTAATAATTAAACAATGATTTCGACACAACAATCAAAAGGCTTAAAGACCTAAGTCTTTAGAAGACCTTTCAAAGATTAACTTTTTAAAAGACCTTTTCAATAATCTGCGAGATTCAGCATCTGTAGGCTAAGTATTGTGATGCTGGTGGGTGAAACATATGTTTTCTGACAAGTTGAATGGATCCTGCTATAGGTAGCCTATTGATGTTGATTCCACAATTCATTATTTAGCAAGAGTACCATGGCTTCATCACCTAGCCTACATCTCACTATTGATTTAAAAGTAACATTATTGAAGCGTATACCGGTTAGTCTAGACAAGACAAGACGACATTAGTCTGCTCATGAAGCAGCACACACGGATGGAATGACTAATCGGTGTGTGTTGCTTCATAAGCAACTATGTGAAGTACTGTGACTAAATGAGACTAATCTCGTCTTGACTAACCGGTGTACGCCTAGCCTTACAGTTCTATTGGGTTGCACCAACCAGGATCAACTATTTTGAATCAGGTGATCCCATTTGATTAGCATTTTACTGATCCTGGATCAAAATTGATCTTGCTTGGTACAACCCACTATTACAGTCGTTATTATAAAGGTGAATAAATTATCAATATTTAATGAATATAAGATCTAATCTGTAAATAGATTCAGTTGATTTATTCACCATCAAAACATTAGAGATGTCCATAATCTTTATTCTTTGGCTGGTTGAGGTTGTTGAACCTTGGTTCGTGTGCTCATCATGACTTGTGGAATTAGCAGTGTCTTATCCCAAGGCCCTTCAAAATTTGGAGAATAAAATCATGCTGCGCCCATTTTGCCGCGTAAGTACCTATTTGATAGTGCTGTAGACATGTCCAGGGGCATGTTTCATAAGTTGAAAAAGGCGATCACACGCTAGAGTTATTGCATAGTACGTCGTGCTATTCATGTCTTATAGTGTGTGATCGCCTTTCTCCTATTTTACAGGACTTCCAATTTGCTATGAGGCAGGCTGCTGTAGTGTAATAAGGCTGGATGCACACCTAAGGCTAGGCGTACACCGGTTAGTCAAGACAAGACGAAATTAGTCACAGTAATTCACATAGTTGCTTATGAAGCAGCACACACCGAAGCAATGACTAATCGGTGTGCTTCATGCGCCATGTGAATTACTGTGACTAATTTTGTCTTGACTAACTGCCTAACCTCCAAACGTGACATTTTGCATCCATATATATGCCTCTTATTGAGTCGTGGTTTGAATGGAAGCAAAGCAAGGCAGCCTCCTTCTTATTTTATACAAAAGTGATACTAATTAATAAATTGCCATTGGATTCTTCAATGTCGATATATAATAAATTGAAATTGGATATTGAAATATTGCTTCAATTAGCATCCAATGTAATACGTTCTTCAAAGCAATCTGTCATCTTTTCTTATTTAAAAAATTGGATTAATCTGGAAATTTTGAATGTTGCGGTTACAAAATGGCTGCCACTGATGCAGGCTAGCCACTACGTTAAAACCTTTTGGTACTACTTTGAGAATCATAATGATTCTCATGAAATTATTCCAATAATCATGCTCAAATAAGTTGAAAATTCTGATAAATATTTCAGTTATCAATCCTAATTGATTATTTTTATTCCTATTCTATACATTTTGAATGGAATGAAGTACAGTAATTATGGGATGATACCATAGTGTACCAGCGACATTCTGGTCCACCGTTCCAAGGATTCCAAACGACATTTTGTCCCATTTTCAGTTACGACATTCTGTATCACATTCCTGTGTTGGACCAATATGTCGGCTGCGTGCAACGACATTTTGGTCCAATTTACTTACATTCCTTCACTTTCCGACAATGTGTACCAACGACATTCTGTACCACATTCCTGAGTTGGACCAATATGTCGGCTACATGCAACGACATTTTGGCCCAGAAAATGGAACAAAATGTCGTTGGTACAAAATGTCGCAATCTTGCCAAACTCGTCGTGATACTCATTCTTCAAAATTATGCTGTTTATTATCGAGTATTTACCAAATAGACAATTTTATGTTGAATTCATGATTTCTCAAAATATTTTAAGATGGACAATTTTGTAATTTATAGATGTCACCACTTTTGATCAGTTTCACTTTTCTTACACAGGAATTGTGTTGGTGAGACTGAATTTTGTGGCGGCTATTTGTATTTGAATTTAGGTTGCATATCTCCCACGAATACTTACCAAAAATAAAAATAAATCAAATATAAGTCCTTATCTCTTCAATATTTCAAGTGATTTTGAGAAAAGATTCTTTCCAGACTTGTTAAAAGCATTTGATAGATTTCGATTGAGGATTATTTTGAAACATGCAGTCAACATTTGAATATCGCAAGCTCTCATTACTGTAGCAGCAGCTTACATGATCTATTGCACAATTCGATAGAGATTACAGTAAAAAACTTCTAGGAAAAATATCTCCAAATCAAGGAGTCCAACAGGGATGTGTACTTACAACATCCCTCTTTTTTGTAGAGCAAAGCGTATGGCTATTTTTACCTGAACTGGTTCACATTAATTTACTCTACCATAGCCAACATTAAACTGTATCCTCAGTTGATGTCCACTGTTATTGAAACGTAAATATTCCATATTTGTCAACAAAAATTATTAGGGAAAACTGGATTCGGCGAGGCGGAACACCCGAAAGGGTCTCTCCGCCAAAAAAGCCATAAGCATAAATAAATAAATAACTTTATAATTTTCTTAACAGTACAACTGATATTGATGTCAGTCAATGCGGATGCATTTATCATCTACCAGAGGAAAATGAACAAGAAGCCATTTAAGGCTAGGCGTACACCGGTTAGTCAAGACAAGATTAGTCACAGTACTTCACATAGTTGATTATGAAGCAACACACACCGATTAGTCATTGCATCGGTGTGTGCTGCTTCATAAGCAACTATGTGAATTACTGTGACTAAACGTGACTAATCTCGTATGTCTTGTCTTGACTAACCGGTGTACGCCTAGCCTTATAGATATCATTAGACGCTCCCTTCTTATTAATGATTAGTTTGATTTTTTGATATATTACTACTAATTTTACTCTTAATATATACTATATTTTTCATGTTTTTTCAGCTCATCTTTGCTCATTGGAGATGAACACCAAAGTGAAAGTTTTCAACAAAAGTGATTTATTCAAAGTGAAAGTAGTGCAGTGTTGTATGGACATATAGTGCTCAAAAGACTACCTTGAATTGAATTTTATTGCCAAAAACAATGATTAAAATGAAATAAATAACTCCTGGACTACCTGATACAACTCTGGATTCTCTGAACTTGCTGGTTGCTGGGAGGGCGCATCCACTACTTTCATAAGGTGAGCCGGTCTTTTCCTATTTTAAAAGCACTTTCCAAATATAAACATTTATTAGTATTTGTGAATGATAATAATGTCTTAGCTACTTTACTTTTTGTGTTTACTTCAAAATTCTGTCACTTATTTTTAAAAAATTACTCATTCTTCTGACTAGATTACTTCATCTTCAACTCAATCTATTCCATACTACTAAAGATATACTGTATAATTATATATAAACAATATAGGTACAGAGTGGCGCATAAAGAACGGATGTTTTTCAAAGTGTTATAAGAAAGTTTATCTTTATCATACATTCATCTTCCTTACATCAAAATACTAAGTAAATAACCAAATTTGAGAATTTGTATGAAAAACTCCAAAACACTTGAGTATTTTTTTAAAAATTACATAGGAAAGATGGGATAACCCTTAATGCGTTAATGCTCATTAAAAGCCTCAAATCGGTCCTTAACTTTTGATACAGCAGCAATTCATTCATGTATTGCAGTATTCAAATCTTCAATGTAACGATATTTACGATAGTAAACTTCAATTTCAAGTAAAGAAGAATCTCATGCCAATAAGCTCGACTTGAAACTTTCTGCTAAAGCTCCGTTGAACGACGGTTGCAGATTCATTCTATTGGAGATATTGTTCAACAGCAAATACGCGATTTTTCAAGGTCAATTGCGCCATTTATACTAAAACTGGATACTTTTACCTACAAAATGGTGTCGCTCTGCTGTCACAGACAGCTCTAGTCCACTGATACTATCTCACTAAAATCCATCCGGTCTTTTTGCGCCATCCATTACATGTTATATACACTATTTATGTGAAAAAATTTAACAGACCATCACCCGTTTACCATAGAAATGTTAAATGGAAGTTATTCTGTGAAATTAAATGAATATACCTATAGATATATTTTTACTACTGGTGATTAATAAATTATTGATA
The DNA here is from genome assembly GCA_017141395.1 of Laodelphax striatellus. Classification (NCBI taxonomy): domain Eukaryota; kingdom Metazoa; phylum Arthropoda; class Insecta; order Hemiptera; family Delphacidae; genus Laodelphax; species Laodelphax striatellus. Next base: position 2,760,515 of record CM029543.1, on the reverse strand, counting down.
ATTTACGTTATCTATTGCAGTAACCTCCTCTTTTGTATATAGACCTCCTTGATTAATTGAATTTTTTTCCTCACAGGTTGGTTGAAAATGCCAGTTTGGTGAGTCAAATATTAACAAATTTTTTTCATATCATACAAAACACACATACAACCTCACACACTGAAAGTTTTTTTAATTCAACTTGATTTCGACTTCTATAGGGCCGGGTCATGAGCTCGGGATTTAGCCAAGTTCTAGACTAAAACGGGTGGCAACCGTAGCATCGACAAACGTTAGCCTCGACACTATGTACTGAGGGCTCTCTATGCTGCTAAGCCACTAACCTGTCGAGACAAACGTTTGTCGTTGCTATGGTAAACGTTTAGTCTAGGACTTGGCTAAATCAGCTCATGAACCATTTAAAACCTATACAGATTTCATGTTTCTGTTATTATTATTTCACACACTGAAAATTTTCTAATTAACTAAATTTTGACTTCTAACTATGTTTTCTATATTTGGGCCTACCGTTTTTAGGTTTCTGTTAACATTATTTCTGTTTTTTATATTCATGTAGTTTACTTTTTTTGAATGTTAGCAGCATTTACATATTCATACCTACTTTTTTCTGTGATATTCAATTGTCCGATCGAGTGTAAAATCTAAATTTGAATATCTATAGTTCTGGTATTCAACTATAATGTTGTACAATTTTCCTGGTGGAAGGTTTTATCGTTTCGAAAGGTTTCAGACCACGCGTTTGTTGTATAGGAATGGGGGTTTTTTAAAATATTGGTTGCAGTGTTGTCATTTTAGGCTAGGCGTACACCGGTTAGTCAAGACAAGACAAGACGAGATTAGTCACGTTTAGTCACAGTACTTCACATAGTTCCTTATGAAGCAACACACACCAATCAGTCATTGCATCGGTGTGTTCTGCTTCATAAGCAACTATGTGAATTACTGTGACTAATCTCGTCTTGTCTTGTCTTGACTAACCGGTGTACGCCTAGCCTTATCGTTTCGAAAGGTTTCAGACCACGCGTTTGTTGTATAGGAATGGGGGTTTTAAAAATATTGGTTGCAGTGTTGTCATTTTAGGTTGTTGTCATAGAAAACATATATGTTGTAAAGAATTATAACAGGAAAACGGCTTTTAGGTTTCCTACCAGTAAAATTGTCCAACATTCATTGTGATTTCTCAAAATACTGTCATTGTTTTTACAGTAAATTATTTCAACATCTATGTTGAATCAATTGCATGCTAAGTAAAATCTGTGTGTGAGGTTACACTGCATGGTGTCAGTAGCATGAGACACATATTCACTCACATCATCACAATATATACTTTATAGCATGTTTTTTATCATTATTTCATGTTCTACTGGCTGCGGAGAACTTCGAACCCCCCTGTATAGGACATAGGAATCAGGGTTTTTCATATTAGTCAGGGTTTATATACTCATTTTAATCTTCTTTCTATCAAATATTTAAAATCTATTTCAACTTTCAATTCCTGTATAGAACTTATAGGGATTGGGATTTTCAATATTAGTCAGGCTTCTATTCATTCATTCAATCTTCTTTCTATCGAATATTAAAGATAGATTTCAACTTTCAATTTAGAATATAGGCTATTTTAGGCGAATTATCATCAGTATTATAGTGAAATTAATATTTTCCATCAGCTAATTTTCAATCATGGGAATCTATACTAATATTTTCAAATTTAGTTTCAGTATAGAATGAGTTATTTTACAGTTTTAGACTACGGTTGTAGATCTATTATCTTCCACTCTAGCAGGATAGTTCTTGAAGTATTTTCTGTTAAAGCAGGATAATTTGGAAAAGTTAAGCTGGATATTTATTTATTTATTGGATCAAGCAATACAATCTTAGGCTAGGCGTACACTGGTTAGTCAAGACAAGACAAGACGAGATTAGTCACGTTTAGTCACAGTAATTCACATAGTTGCTTATGAAGCAGCACACACCGATGCAATGACTAATCGGTGTGTGTTGCTTCATTAGCATCTATGTGAAGTACTGTGCTAAACGTGACTAATCTCGTCTTGTCTTGTCTTGACTAACCAGTGTACGCCTAGCCTTAGAGGAAAGAAAAAACAGGTGTCAAACGCAAACTTCTTCTGTTCCAAAATTTAGTCTGATATGTTTGTCAAAGTAAAGCAGGATATTTTTATATTTTTCAAATCAAGGCAGTGTAGTTTTTTATGATAGACAATTTTCAGCATCCTCTTCAGCTAAACATCATCAAGAACTTCAAGATCATCAAGACATCATCAAGGATTCCCTGGCCCTGACCTCATCGTCCGTGTTGAATATTTTAAAACATAACTTTGAATTCTGAATAAAGTTTAGTGTAACTCATGCTACTAATACATAAGTCTGACAAATTCTTAAAAAATAACATGTTCATTTAAACATGAGTTACTTTAATTTTTGTAAAATCTTTTTTATAAATCGCGCCCCTTATTCTGTCCCTTTTCAATGAGGTATGAAGGCCAGTATTCACTCACACCAATACAGCCAGACCCTGTAGTGAGTGCTAATACTGTCAATCATAGAGTTGGAGGCCTGTTTCAGTGGGCTTGGCATACTGATATGATGCTTCTAGCTTGGTGAGACAAACTCACTCCTCTTTAGATATTAAAAAATTCACCCCACCCTTAGGAACCCCATGCTTTAAATGTAGGAAAATTCAGTATTGGTTCATAGCTGTCAGCAAATGTTTTTAGTTTAAAGTAGGGTTTCAGCATACTTAGCTCAGGTCCCTTTTGGTAAGGCTAATGCACCAACAGACCTGGAATTTGTCTCATTTTTCAGAGCCTAATTTGAGTGAAAGACAGCAATGACAGCCACCAATGCAGCCAGACCCTGGGGTGGTTGTTAACTGTTGATCACTGGGAGCTTGGATCTCATTTCAGTGGGCTAGGCATGCTGATTTGATGGTCCACCCCGTCTCTCTACCAATCTCATTTTTCCCCAAAACTTCCTTATCCCGGTCTGTTGGAGGCAATTTTTTTATTATATTTCCACGCTTTTTGCTGTAGTTTTTTGAGTGCATGTTGCTCTAAAATTTGCATGGTTTGCCGCTTGTATTTTGCCACATTTTCAATATTATTGTGAATTTATGTATCATGATATATTCAACTGGGAATATTCATGACCATGTGAATTGAAGGCTAGGCTCGAGGCTCCAATTGAGCTGGGTAGATTCTTAGTTTTTAAGGACGCGTTTCTGACCAAGTGTCACCATTCTCTATTAGTTTTAAGTTCAGTACCTTACATATTTTTTTGATTGTGTTATTGTGTATAATGATATTGGACTGAATGTTCATGACCATGTGTATTGAAGGCTAGGCTCGAGGCTCCAATTGAGCTGGGTAGATTCTTAGGCTAGGCGTACACCGGTTAGTCAAGACAAGACAAGTCGAGATTAGTCACGTTTAGTCACAATACTTCACATAGTTGCTTATGAAGCAACACACACCGATTAGTCATTACATCGGTGTGTGCTAAGCAGCTATTTATGTGACTAAACGTGACTAATCTTGTCTTGTCTTGACTAACCGGTGTACGCCTAGCCTTACTGAACCACAGATGTGGTATCATTATCTACGTGGCAACACCAAATAAAGTTCAACATATAATGTTTGTTCCCTTACTGAGCTCCCTTAAATGAATTTTAGGGAAATTGATTTTTAAATACTGTAAGGGCCGGTTCATGAGCTCGGGATTTAGCCAAGTCCTAGACTAAAACGGGTGGCCACCGTAGCATCGACAAACGTTAGCCTCGATACTATGTACTAAGGGCTCTCTATGCTGCTAACCCACTAACCTATCGGGACAAACGTTTGTCGATGCTACGGTAGCGACCCGTTTTAAACTAGGACTTGGCTAAATCCCGAGCTCATGAACCGGCTCTAAGTATTTTTTTTTTTTAGAATTTTATTACACATTGAATGACTGAGGTCCATGTAAAGAGCCAGTAGTAGATAATTGATGAGATAATTATAATATTTTATTTCTCTGATATTTTTTATATAAATTATGTGTTTATCGTTGAATATGATACATCATTTTTACAAATATATTTCCTATTTAATATTATTATTTCAATAGTATTTACAAATTACAATAAATATATAACGACGTTTGTACAAGATCAAAATTTCTATCATATTCCATCCAATAAAATAACCTTGAATTAATAGATGATCAGGTAAGTCATCCACACACTAGACATGCACTGTTATAACGCATCAAACAATGATATGCATGTCTAGTGTGTGGGTGACTTACAGCTCAGCTCCTCATTTCAAGGTTTTGTTATTAGATAGAGTTTGATGAAAAATTCTTGATCGTGTGCAAACTCCATAATGCTATATAGGAGTTTTGTATTTGGAAAATGGATAAATTTACATACAATACAGACAAAAGGTATGAAGATAATAAATAATTAATCACATAACATAAAATAGTAATATACATTTCTATATCTGCATGGACTTTTAAAATAGAAAACAACTTTTTATAGCAACTTTTCCTAACAAACAACTTTAGAAAACAACTAGGGCCGTAACCCGAAGGCTCACTCACCGAAGCAATAAGCAACTAGCAACACATGGATCGTTATGATCGTCTACTCTATACAAACAACAAGTCCAATGCACACCTAAGGCTAGGCGTACACCGGTTAGTCAAGACAAGACAAGATTAGTCACGTTTAGTCACAGTAATTCAGATAGTTGCGCTTATAAAGCAGCACACACCGATGCAATGATTAATCGGTGTGTGTTGCTTGATAAGCAACTATGTGAAGTCCTGTGACTAAGAATCTCGATTATCTTGTCTTGAAGGCTGGGCGTACCAGTTGGAGTCAAGACAAGATTAGTCACGTTTAGTCACAGTAATTCACATAGCTGCTTGTGAGCGGCACACAATGCAATGACTAATCGGTGTGTGTTGCTTCATAAGCAAATATGTGAAGTGTGACTAGACGAGACTAATCTCGTCTTGTCTTGTCTTGACTAACCGGTGTACGCCTAGACTAACCCGTATTAACGATCATATGTTTTACAATTTAAAGCTCGGTCTTTATAATGTTATATGTTATAATTTAGCTCGGTCTAAACCAGCCATACTTTTGCCAATTCCCATAAGATTTACATTGAAAACATAATGATTCGAATCATTTATGTTATGTTGAGTAATACATTTCCAGCCTATAATTTGCCTTTGCCAGTGTTAGTCTTCATTATTTTAAGCTTTTAACACAATAACAAGAGTAGAGAGACAATTTTTAATGTTAGAAAAGGTATTTTTGATGTTGTTTCTCTCAAAATAAGTTTGATAAATAAGTGAATGGGTTCTCGTTTGCCTGAAATTCCATATCAAAATTCAAGAATTTTGCAAAAGTATGGCGGTGGCGGGAATAAAACATCTCCCAATACACTGTTATGGACCTTTTCACACCTATGACCACATTGCTATTATACAGTCTTTATAGTAACTTTATGATAAGCCTCCAACCCATCATAACATACCCCCCGCCAAAAAATGTATCATTTTTTTTCAATTAATACAAACAATAATGTGTAGGGGATTAAAAGCGAGCTAATAACAAGCAGTACAAATATAGAACCTTAGGCTAGGCGTACACCGGTTAGTCAAGACAAGACAAGACGAGATTAGTCACGTTTAGTCACAGTAATTTACATGTGCTGCTTATGAAGCAGCACACACCAATGCAATGACTAATCGGTGTGTGTTGCTTCATAAGCAACTATGTGAAGTACTGTGACTAAACGTGACTAATCTCTTGTCTTGTTTTAAAGGCACCGTTAGTCAAGACAAGACAAGATTAGTCACGTTTGGTCACAGTAATTCACATAGTTGATGAGCGGCACACCGATGCAATGACTAATCGGTGTGTGCTGCTCATGGCAACTGTGCTGTGACTAAACGTGACTAATCTCGTCTTGTCTTGTCTTGACTAACCGGTGTACGCCTAGCCTTAAGCTGCACCTGCTACACTATTCAACGCATCCTATTGGTTCGTAGCGATGATGACGTCACATTCATGCCTCTCGTGGACTCCATCACTTCCTGAATGAACGACTGCGAGTTGTGAACGGTCGTTCCTCCGAGAACGATTCGCACCGGGATCGGTGAGTCTTGGTTCATCTGGTGAACGGCGAGCGACTCCTCGTACGTGACTCCGCCTACTATGAACACTATTATGTCTTGGACTCTGAAAATAGATGGGAAACATTCAAGATTACTAGACAAAAGGTAAAGCCATCGTTGGTATAAGACGCAAAGTGGAGGGGGAACGCCAGCGTGACGTCACTTGAATCACAAAATCCAGACAGTAACTTGACTTCGTATACCGTTCACTCAACTCTGCTTTGAATAAATCGTCGTTTAACCCTCTTAGAATTGAGTTAGAATTTTCAAATTCACAGTACTTGAAGCGAATGAATCACTGATTCTAATGGTGTAATTAAATATACCGATTTCGAGTTTATTCAACTCCTATGAGAAGAAAAAGTAAACCGATTTTCCACATCTGAAAACGTGACATGAAAAGGATTAGTAAGCGAATTTTCACATTTCTATGGTAGGCAAGTTTTGTAAGCGGGAAAGTTGTAGATAAAAGATGAATTTCATTTTCATTTGAACATTTTTTCTCTACGACCAGCCGTTCTCCTGATATTGTCGGCGGAACGTAGGCGAAACCACCAAAGGCAAACCATCGATTTGCTACTATACATGGTCATAATTTACTCAAAGTAACCTAATCATATTCGGTACTCACAAAGAACGAAGAAGTGAGCATTGATGATTAATCATAATATAATTGATTGAATAATGATTTCATGATTAATTTATCCACAGTGAATTAAGTCTAATAAATACAATTATTATTAAACTACCGTAATAATAAGATGGTATATTAACTGTCATAACTGACAATCGGAAAGCAGCATGCGTCAGTTGATTCACTTCAATTTTGTGTTGCACAGGAACTCTCTCACAGGAATTATTTCACTCTAATAACACAAAGTAGAAGTGAGTAAGTAAAATTATATTTGACTTATTTCGATCACTGGTACTCATTTCGGTAGCACAAAAGATAGTAGCATGCTATCTACACCTACGTGAAATAATAATGTGTTCATCATTTACATAACTACATCTGAAAAAAATCTTCATATTTATATTTAAAGCTTTGATGAATTTGAAAACTGAATTTTTTTTCCTCTTGTTTCTTCGTTCTTCACTTCCCATTCTTTGTTTCTCATTCATGTAATTAAGTCTAATTTAATGTTCTCTCATGCAGGCAAATTTCTTCTGTCATTCACTCGGGGAATGTTTTCTTTAGAATTTTTAAATACATTTTAATCACCCTATTGTTGTTTGAAACTGTATTCCCATGAATCCTCATGGATATGTCATTCGCTTGATGTATTATTCTCGAAAATTCATCAGTAGGACATGTTAAAGACCTTCAGAGATTCAATCCAATCACTGTTGAAGTACATAGATTCTTTGAACTGGACATCAGTCTCTTTATGAATGAAAATAAAAATGAAAAAAAAGTCTCTTTATAAAATAAAAATATTTCTGTCTTCTTCTTCTCGATAAAACCGATGAATTGCAATCATAAACCGATGAATAGCAATCATAATTTGCACTGAGCACGTGCTGGACTGGGGCATTTGGACTGAAGTTGTGATTCAGCGTACGTCATCGATGCAGTCCCCCCACTCCAACGGCTTGTGGACAGAAATAGCATAAGCGATGGTTGAACCTTTTGTCTAGTAATCTTGGGAAACATTATCTTCGTACAGTTACTAACCTAGAACAGTGAAGGCTACTTGTCCACTGATTGCAGAGCGCAAATCACAACTTTGTGAAATTACTAAAATAAACTTGTGCGGCCAAGTGAAATTGAAATGATATTCAATTTCAAAAAGAAGAAAGAGAAGAAGAAAAAAGAAGAAGAGGAAAAGAAGAAAGAAAGGAGAGGAAAGAAGAAGAAAGGGAGAGGAGGAGAAGAAGAAGAGGAAGAAGGAGAAAAAGAGAAGAAGAAAAGAAAAAGTGGAAGAAGTGAAAGAAGGAAAAGAAGAAGAAGAAGAAGAAGAAGAAGAAAAGTGGAGGAAAAAAGAAGAAAAGGAGGAAGAAGAAGAAAGGAAGAGGAAGAAGAAGAAGAGGAAGGAGAAGAAGAAAGAGGAGGAAGAAAAAGAGGAAGAAGGAAGAAGAAGAAGGCCGAAGAAAAGAAGTGAAAGAAGGAAAGAGGAAGAAGAGCCGAAGAAGAAGAGCCAAGAAGAAGTGAAAGGAGAAGAAGAAGAAGAAGAAGAAGAAGAAGAAGAAGAAGGAGAAGATTATTCTCCGTATACAGTGTACAGCAAAAATACATAATAGTTAGAAGAAGGCTCCTCAAATGAAAATCATAAAGAAAGCATTATACAACAGTAGATATCTTATGGGATAGGAAAAGCTGTGGCAATTTTTGCACTAAGGCTAGGCGTACACCGGTTAGTCAAGACAAGAGATTATGTTTGGTCAGTAATTCACATGCTGCTTGTGAAGCAGCACCGATGCAATGACTAATCGGTTTGTTGTCACAAACTATGAAATTGTGACTAATCTCGTCTTGTCTTGTCTTGAATAATACGCCAAAGAAAGGAAGAGAAGAAAGAAGAAGAAAAGGAAGAAGGAGGAGAAAAGAAGAGGAAGAAGGAAGAAGAAAAGACGAGGAAGAAGAAGAAAAAGAGGAAGAAGAAAGAAGAAGCGAAGAAGAAGAAGCGGAAGAACCGAAGAAGAAGAGCCAAAGAAGAAGGAGAAGAAGAAGATAAGGAGGAGAAGAACAAGGCCAAGAGGTCGAAGAACAGGAAGAGGAAGAAGAAGAAGAAGAAGAAGAAGAGGTAGAAGGAAAGGAAGAGGAAGAATAAGAATGAAGAAGAAGAGCGAAGAAAGAAGTGAAAGAAGGAGAAGAAGAAGAAAAGGAAAAGAGGAGGAAGAAGAAGAAGAAGAAAATTCTTCTCCGTATACAGTGTACAGCATAAATACATAATAGCTTGAAAAAGGCTCCTCACAAGGAATTCATAAGGAACTTTTCAACTCGTCTTCAGCTCGTGAATAAACTGTCATACTCGTGCCTGTTTTTCCAAACTATTTTTTCTGTACTCACCTCTTCGGAGGACTTTTGCCCAACATTGGGAACGCCGACTCCTTTAAGCGGCCCTTAATAAGGTCCTCCAAGGTCTCCTTAACCAAGGGCACGTGTTGGGTGTAAACGTTTTCAACTCCCTTCAGGTCCTTGAACAGGCGTTTGGTGATTTTGACCACAGCCTCCTGTGATACCAGCTCGCCGCGAACTGAGCTGTTGTCTTTCAGGTTGCCGTACTCCAGGACATGATGAATCATCTGTGGACAGCACGAGAAAGAGTAGTAATTAAGAATTTGTAAGAGACAGCATGGAAATGAGTTGCGATTGTAAGAGACAGCACGGAACTGAGTTGCTATCAAAAATGTGTAGAAGACAGCATGAAATTGAGTTGATTTTTGTTCAAGGCAGTTCAAATTTGTGTAAGAAAGAAAGAAAGAAAGAAAGAAGGAGGAGGAGAATAAGGAGAATAAGAGAAGGAGAAGGAGGAGAAGAAGAGGAGGAAAGAGAAGAAGAAAAAGAAGAGGAAGGAGAAGAATAAGAGGATAGTACGATGGGAAATCTATTCTAAACTGTTCTCTTAGGTAATATAAACCTAACCAAAGAAGAAGAAGAAGAAAAGAAGAAGGAAAAGAATAAGAAAAGAAGAAGAAGAAGAAGAAGGAGAAGAAGAAGAGAGGAGAGAGGAAGAGGGAAAAAAAGAGGAAGAGGAGTGGAAGAAGAAGTGAAGAAGAAGGAGAGGAAGAGGAAGAGGAGGAAGAAGAAGAAGAAGAAGAGGAAGGAGGAGAAGAAGAAGAGGAGGGAGAAGAAGAAGAATAAGAGGATAGTACGATGGAAACCTATCTGTTTCTTGTGGTAATATAAACCTAACCAAGAAGAAGAAGAAAAGAAGAAGAAGAAAAGAAGAAGAAAGAAGAAGAAGAAGAAGAAGAAGAAGAAGCAGCAGAAGTGGAAGAGGAGGAAGAAGTAGGAAAAGAAGGAAACGAAGGAGGAGAAGAAGAAGAGGAGGGAAGGAGAAGAAGAAAAAGAAGAGGAAGGAGAAGAATAAGAGGATAGTACGATGGGAAATCTATTCTAAACTGTTCTCTTAGGTAATATAAACCTAACCAAACCAATTGAATATTGTGTACTTACACTGGTTTTAGTTTCTGACAGGCCGCGTTTTTTCAGTGCATCTACCAAGCCAGTTATATCGTTGTTCTGATGCTGTCTATAGCGTAGTGCATACAGCATTACCAACTTGCAAGCCTCTTCATCTCTCAATTTGCCATTGGTTATTATCTGACGTATGCGCTGTAAAAAGAAACACAGAAATTAGCAATAATGATGATTATTAGCTGAAAAAACGAACCACTACTAAACATCATGAGAAAAAGAAGGCTAGCCTTTTACAGTCACCTAGTAAGACTCCCAGAGGAAAGACTAACGAAGGAACTAGTTACATACGGGCAGAGAAATAAAATTAAAAATAACTGTCTGAAAGAGATAGAAGAAGATCTTGAGGAACTTCAACTTTCGGAGGATAAGATTTTGAATAGGGAAGAAAAAATTATTCTTAAAAATCAGACAACTCAATTAAAAGTCAAAACTCCAAAACAGAGAAATTACAACATCACAGATGAACAGAGGTTTCAGAGGTCCGAGAGAATGAGGACATATTGGTGAAGAAACGGTTCCAAAAATGAGCTCACCAATTCGACTAGATTTGCTCCAATGAGGGCTTAAAACGTTAAAAAAAATGATTATTAGCAAATAATGGTACAGAAATGATGGGGAATTCTGTTAGTCTTGAGTTACAGGATTACAGAAATCCGTTTGGTGCAATATCTGGGTAATGAGGGATGATATACAGGGTTGTTGAGGGATGATGTCATAAATATTGGTGCAAAGTTTCAATTCCATATGTTCCACCATTATTGAGATAAAAAATAATAAGTGAAAAAAACAAAATGACAGCTGTGTAACTAAGGACTTCTGGACAATTTAATATGATATTTAGATATGGTTTTTACCCAGGAACAATGCCCTAGAGTATTGGTAGGGAGTTCTGAAACACTCTGTATAGTAATCAATACAGAGACTGTATAATAACAGTGTGGACAATCACAATTATTATTACCTTGCAAACTATTTATGTCTAGTGTACAGAGAGTGTATAGTAACAGTGTGGCCATTTGTGTGAAGCACTCCATAACAGTATGTGGAGATCATTTCTTTTCCCGCCGTCGCCATACTTTTGCCAAATTTTTGAATTTTGATATGAGATTACAGGCAAACATGAACCCATTCACTCATTTGTCAAACTTATTCTAAGAGAAACAACATCAAACATAACTTTTCTAACATTAAAAATTGTCTCTCTACTCTTGGTATTGTGTTAAAAGCTTGAAATGATGATACTGGCATAATTTTTTTAATTGGGTTGGGCTTTGAAACCCTTAGCCACCGCGACCGCTATTCGATCTTTTGTGGCAAGCTGGCATACACTGGCATAGGAAAATATTGTAGGTAAGAAGTGAATTACTCAACATAACGTATGATTTTCGTATCGCTTCAATGCAAATGTTATGGGAATTGGCGAAAGTATGGTGGATTTGTCAGAGCTAACCAATCAAAAGTGTGACATGCAATGTCCACACTGTTACTATACAGTCTCTGTACAAGTTACTGAGTAATAACTGTATTCTGGATGTTCAATAATAACTTCATTATAATTCTTGAATAATCTTTATTGTACACTTTGTAATAATTTCAAGACATCAAGTCTACGTCTACTCCATGTGTGAGTGGTATCTTATGGATAAAAAATTTAGAATAAACTTAGTGCTATATCTTGGATTTTGATAAAACTGAAAGGACTTGATAGATAAAGAGACGAACTATTGAGAAGTAGCTCCCAAACATTAGCGCGCTCAAGTGTGAGACAGAGGAACAACCTGGGGGAATTGAAGATAGGTTATCATTGAATCAAATGTAAAAATGCCTGTATTCAAACCCATCGTATTTGATAAATATTCAGCCAAAATATTGCAGTAACTTATAGAATTAAAGCTTGGATGTTCAAGAACACTTCAGTTGTCTCTTTAAGTGAAAAGAGACAAAGATAATTTTAATTTGATCCTCTTTCCAAAAGCATTCCTTTCCAAAAGAGAGTAAGATACGTACTGATATAAAATATAATATTGAAAGTAAATAGATGAAATATGGAAAATATAATATGTAAATATAATGTTGTAATTGAATTAAATATTATTTCTGTGAAATAGTTTATATCTCTGGAATAATAATGTTTATCATACATACGACACCGATGGTTACACATAGCGGGAAGTTCAAACTTCAAAAATCCTAACCTAGCAAGAAGAGTCTAGCAACAAGATGACGAAAATTCTGATAAAAGTACTAAATCCAATTAATACATTCATTAAAACACATTGAAACCACTAAATAATAGATAGCAATAAAGTATTGATGATACCTTAATGATTTAATTGAATTCTATCTCAAAATCGTGTTTTGTTCCTATCTCACAATGGTTAAAATCCCCCAGGCTGTTCACTCTCTCTCACTAGAGCGCGCTGATCAGGTCTATCAGCTACTCCTCAATAGATGAATTATTGGCTTATTACGATATGTTTCTTTTGATTATTCTTATTACCTGTAACTGAGCCGAATGTTGGTCTTGGCAGGCGAGTTCTTGTTCCATTTCTGAGACTTCTAGAAGATTTCTTTTTGTTACTAGCGATGACAGTTCTCCAATGACAGCCACGTGTTTTGAGACGGTACCCGACATTTTCTAAAATTTAAAAATTAGGAGTTAAATAAATAACATTTTGGTAACAACATAAGATTAAAAGCTCCAATTTCTAAAGTTCATACAGGGTTGCATTTTTAAAAATCCATTTCCACCAAATCCAAAATCTATAGATAAAAAGTATGTATTTATTCGTACGTTATCCTAGCTTCAACCCCTGCCGAATGGTCTCTCCTCTCTTACTAGCTAGGGCTGTTATACAATGATGCTGTTCCATCTAATTTCGTTAGGTTGGCAATAAGATGAGGATGAAATTTTTTTTCCTAGAACAGTATGCTATACAAAAAAAATTAGACGGAACCCAACTTGTTCAATCAGGGCTATCTCCAGTTAGATATTTAGCTCAGTGATATTGAGGATGTTCTATCCTCAATGTTCTGATAGAACAGTGATACTGTTCTATTGACCTTATTGCTCATCGTCAATAGACTATACCTACTCAACCTAACCTACTAAATAATCGATAGCAATTAAGTATCGATGATACCTTAATGATTTAATTGAATTCTATCTCAAAATTGTGTTTTGTTCCTATCTTACAATGGCTAAACTATACTTGCGCCTTGCATTTTTTTCTCTACTCAAGAGACCTTGAAGGTAATCATTGAAACTCCCACAACAACGTGGAAGCATCTGTTGAGTCCTAACTCCGAGAAAAGCCGGAAGAATTTCTCAGTGACGGAATGAAAAAACTTGTAACACGTTGGGAGAAATGTGCAATGCTTAACGTTGACTATGATCAAAAATATATACATGATTTTGAAGCTTAACCCCGGTCGTACACCGGAGCAATAAGCAATAGGCAACTAGCAACATATGGATCATATGACTGTCTACTCTATACAAACCAATAGTTCAGTGCACACTGAAACAGCTGCTTTTGGTGTGCATTGGACTATTTGTTTCTATAGAGTAGACGATCATAATATATGATCCAAATGTTGCTTATTGCTCCGGTGTACGAGCTGCCTAACACTTACTAATTACTATCATTTAACACTTATTTGCTCACAACAATTCAAACCTACTCCAGGTCAATTTTCCAAACAAACACATGTTCTGTAACATTTTTGCTTATATGATTTTTTACTAACAAATCTTTGTATTATTAACTGTAAATATTTTTGAATTCGTATTTGTAATAGTTATAGGTTTTATTGGAAAATAAATCATTATTTATTATTATTTATTTATTATTTCTGGAAAATGTCAACCCCCCTGACTCCTTCCCCCTCCCTGGGTAGGGCCTTGCTACCCTTGTACTTATCGTAACCTCAAACTCAACCAACCTTGAACTGCGGATAGTTCTCCACAAACTGTTTCATATCGGCAATGCTCTCCACTTTCTGCTGGCTTTGCGCGCGCCGCTGAAAGTCGTCCATCAACGCCTTAACTGTCTGCCCTATCTCGCCGTAGTTACGCCACAGATTGGCCGCGTAGAACTCGTCGTGTTCCGAAGAGAGAACGACGTCATGCAGCTCTTTGGCAATGCCCGGCACGTGGGCAAGTGACACGCGGTTGTGGTTGATTGTGAGCAGCTCGTGCACCATTGCTTGGTACGTCCACTGTCAAAAAAATATGGTCCTTTTTGAAATGCAAGGAATTTTTCAACAGCTCTAGCTCAAAAAATAGTAGACAAGATAAGTCTAAAATTGTAGAGAAGAAAATTATCCCCAGAGGGATTTCGATTCACACAATACTAATTGGAAGTCATACGGAAGATATGAACAATCAAAAACTTAGAATGCTTGAATTTTAGTTTCTCTCCAAAAATTACCATTTAAAAAAAAAAATCATAACTCAGTAGTTATTGAACTTAGAGGAATGAGTTAGGCACCAATCTCTTGGAAATTTTATTTTCTAGAAAAAAGGTTAAATGAGTTTTTCTGTCCGACGCTTAGTTTCGACGTAAATTGAAGATAACTAGAAACGGAACCAAAATTTCGAGGTTTCTTGGGCACCCTATATTACGCGGCACTCAGAAACCGTCGCAAACTCATATTAGCCTTCTTTGGGATGCCCAAAGTGGTTTGAGATCATTTCCAGCCTTATGTTATTTTTTAGGACCTAGACCCTTTTTTTGGTCTAATTTGCCTGGGCTATTATGGGAATTGGCTAAAGTATGGTGGATTTGTCGGAGCTACCCAATCAAAAGTTTGACATGCAATGTCCACACTGTTACTATACATTCTCTGTTGTATAGTGTACAAAACTGAAAATTATTAGTTGTATTCACAGTTGATATCAAATATTTTAATCTTTCAACTCTCGTTGAAGAAGAATCCGTTCATAAGGTGAGCAATGATATCAGGCTAGGCGAACACCGGTTAGTCAAGACAAGACAAGACGAGATTAGACACGTTTAGTCACATTACTTTACGTAGCCTAGTTGCTTGTGAAACAACACACACCGATTAGTCATTGCATCGGTGTGTGCTGTTTCATAAGCAGCTATGTGAATTACTGTAACTAAACATGACTAATGTCGTCTTGTCTTGACTAACCGGTGTACGCTTAGCCTTATAGTTCAGCCTTACAACAAAGTTGTTTGTTCATGGACCCTTTCAACATTTTTCAATTGTTTCTCATCGATAAATTCTCTCAAACATTCATCTTCTTCTCCTCCTACTTTCTTCTTCTTCTGCTTCCTCTTCTCTTCTCTTCTTCTTCTTCTCCGTTCTTATTATTTTTTTCTCCTCTTCCTCCTTCTCATCAATATTCATCTCATCTTATTCTTTTCCTCCTTCTACTTCTTCGTCTTTTTCTCCTCCTCAGATCTCCTTCTTCCTTCTCCTTTTCTTTCTTCTTCTTCGTCTCCTCCTAATATTATCTTCTTCCTCTTCTCCTTTTCTTCTTCTTCTCCTCGTCCGTTCTTTTTTCTCTTCCTTCTCCTCAGTTCATCTCCTCTTCTTCTTTTCTTCTTCATCTTCTCCTCCTCAGATCTTCTTCTTCCTCTTCTCCCTTTCTTCTTCTTCTTCTCCGTTCTTTTTTTCTCCTCCTACTCCTCCTCCTCAGTTCATCTCCTCTTCGCCTAATATTACTTGAAAATACAAAGTGTACCTGATTGAGTAGCGGTGTGATGGGATCGTCTCTCCTGTCCAAAATCAACAGAACAGATGCCTCCTGTTGCCGGAAATTGAATAGCGACTCTTCTTTTGACAGTACCTCGCGCACTTTCTCAGCCAACTTCTTGGCCAGATCTGAAGAGCCTTGGTACCTGAAAACATCCATTCAAGTAACTATGAACTAGACACAATGGGCCGTATGAATAAAGTTGAGCATTTGCTTATACTTCTAAAATATTGAGCATATGCTTCATTTTCTATGAATAAGCAGCGAACAAAACCTACCTCATGCTCATCCAAAAATTAGTTTGAGTATTTGCTCAAAAGTAGAGGTTATGCTCAAAATTTTATGAATAAACTATGTTATTGAAATGAGCTGTAAAATTCGAAATGATCTGGAATGCTAACCTTTTACTATAATAACAATCAGCTGATGAAAAATCTTTAAAATAGATAAGCATTTGCTCCATATTTCAGAAGCATTAGGTAAAAGTATAAAAAAGATTATTCATATAAAATGAGCAAATGTATGATTCTACCTAATGCTCAGAAGCAAAACCTTATGCTTCATGCTCGTGCTTATGAGCATATGCTCAGTTTTTATTCATACGGCCCATTATCTTTATACAGAGTGTTTCAGAACTCCCTAACAATACTCTAGGGCATTGTTCCTGGGTAAAAATTATATCTAAATATCATATTTAAATTGTCCGGAAGTCCTTAGTTACTCACACAGCTGCCATTATGTTTTTTTTCACTAATTACTTTTTATCTTAATAATGGTGAAACATATCGAATTGAAGCTTTACATCAACATTTATGACAACTAGATAAAGCTACAAAAAAATTATGACAATTTTTCAAATTCAAAAAACAAAATGGCGGCCATTTAAAATTTTGTTTCTTGAATAACTCGGAAACCGTTGATATTACGAAAATTTTATAGGAATAACTTTTTTTAGTAAATTTAATTACAAATCGATTGAAATCTTATTTGTCAAGATTGGACCAATATTGACTGAGGTATGGCAGCTTTAGTGATAGGTGACCTCTGCAGGTTACTTGCACCCTTTCTTAATGTCTTTAAAATTCACACAAAATAATCTAAAATCGCTTAAAATTACATGCAAAGCAGACGAAGACTGTTGCATTGTTGTAGCAGACTTTAGCCGCAAGACCAGGATGCACTGCAACTAGCCTCCAGCGGTATAAAACCATTTAAGCCAGTTCAGACGCAACGATAGTTTGTCCAAACTTTTGTTCAAACTTTTCAGGATTATTTTAATTGTCATAAAACAGCTGATTTAACGTTAGCAAATAAGCGTACATCAATCAGCTGTTTTCTGACAGTTAAATGGATCCTGCTAAATAGCAGGATTATTTTAATTGTTAGAAACAGCTGATTGTTGTAAGCTTGTTTACCGTTAAATCAGCTGTTTTATGAAAATTATAATAATCTTGAAAGTTGAACAAAAAGACAAACTTATCTCTTTATAGCAGGATCCAATTCAACTTGGTCAGAAATCAGCTGTTTCAAAATATCACAGTACTTAACCTACAAAATGCTAAATCAGATTATTAAAAAGGTCTTTTTAAAAGTTATTCTTTGAAAGGTCTTCTTTATAAAGGTCTTTCAAAGACTTTAAAGGTCTTTAAGACTTTCAAGCCTTTTGATTATTGTGTCGAAATCAATGTTTAATTATTACCAAAAACAGCTGATTTATGACAAGTTAATTGCTCCTATATCTGTTTCTAGAGAGTAGATGATCATATGATACAAATGTTGCTTATTGCCTATTGCTTATTGCTCCGGTGTACGAGCCCACTAAGTGTTTCTTCATAAGCAACTATGTGAAGTATTGCGACTAAACGTGACTAATGTCGTCGTCTTGTCTTGACTAACCGGTGTACGCCTAGCCTGATATTATTGCTCACCTTATGAACGGATTCTTCTTCAACGAGAGCAGTACTGCCACAATACCCTGCACAAGACAAGACGACATTAGTCACAGTAATTCACATAGCTCCTTTTGAAGCAACACACACCAATTAGAGTAATTCACATAGCTGCTCATGAAGCAGCACACACCGATGCAATGACTAATCGGTGTGTGTTGCTTCATAAGCAACTATGTGAAGTACTGTGACTAAACGCGACTAATGTCGTAGTCTTGTCTTGACTAACCGGTGTACGCCTAGCCTTATTCAACACAATTTTTATTGTTTCTTTTTCATTCATATTATTAGTTGAAACTACTTATGTATTAGGCGTACACCTAGTCAGAACAAAGATGATCACGTTTAGTCGCAGTATCATAGTTGCTTATGAAGCCAACACACCGATTAGTCGACCATCAGTGTGCTGCTCATAAGCAGCTGAATTCGACTAAACGTGACTAACCTCGTCTTGTCTTGTCTTGACTAACCGGTGTACGCCTAGCCTTAGATTGCAACTCAATTTCATGCTGTCCATAGAAGCATCACACAAATGCCCACATCTTCTCTACACAAATTTGTACTGCCTTGAACAAAAATCAACTCAATTTCATGCTGTCTTATACACATTTTTGATTGCAACTCAATTTCATGCTGTCTCTTGCAATCGCGTAGCCTATAGCAGGATTCAATTCAACTTGTCATAAATCAGCTGATCCAGTAATAATTAAAGAGTGATTTCGACACAATAATCATAAGGCTTGAAAGTCTTGAAGACCTTTAAAGTCTTTAAAAGACCTTTTTAAAGAAGACCTTTCAAAGAATAATTTTTTAAATGACCTTTTCAATAATCTGCGAGATTCAGCATTTGTAGGTTAAGTATTGTGATCATATGCTCGTCGATCAGCTGATTTATGACAAGTTAATTGCATCCTGCTATAATATTATTGCTTACCTTATGAACGGATTCTTCTTCAACGAGAGCAGTACTGCCACAATACCCTGCACCGAACGCGTCAGCTGATCGGGCAGCCAGGCTAGCGGATCGCTGTGATTTGAGGCGCGTAGGTTGGCAGCGCCGAACCTGAATTCGGCACAAGGCGCCAAATTCAAACTGAACAAATGCGGACTGACGGCCAGATAGTCGCCGTAGAACTCCTGCACCTCTCGCACCACTTCTAGCTCGTCGGATTCGGCCAAAACCTGGTGGGAAAATGGGAAATTTAGGAAATAAATCGATAAGATAGAGTATCCAAGGACACGACATATACAGGGTCCTCCACGAGAAACGGATGTTTTTCAAATGGATCCGTTCCCCGTGGAGAACCCTTTATGATGAAATAAACACAAAAAGATATTGTCAATTCCACTGTTTTATATTGACAATATCTTTTAGTGTTTTATTTCATTATGGAGTTCCACAACATCAATAAGATTTCTACAAAGTTGGAATGTGCTAGCCCTGTATGATAGTAGAAGAAGATATGAAGAAGAAGAAGAAGAAGAACAGGAAGAAAAAAGTGCAGAAGATGGAAGAGAAGGAGATGAAGAAGGAGAAGTAGAAGAATGAGGAAAAGATTGAAAAGGAGGAGAAGAAGAAGAAGAAGAAGAAGAAGATGGAACAGAAGGAGAAGAGGTGAAAGCAGAATGAGAAAAAAAATTGGAAAGAAGGAGAAGATGGGAAAAAAGGAGAATGAGAAGGAGATTATGAAGAAAAATGAGAAAAAATTAGAAAGAAGGTGATGAAGAAGGAGAAGTAGAGAATGAAAAATTAAAAAGAAGGAAGAAGAAGGTGAAGAAGAAGAAGTAGAAGAATGACAAAAAATTGGAAAGAGGGAGGAGAAGGATATGGAGGCGAATAAGGTGGAGACGGAGAAGAAGAAAAAGAAAAAGATGGAGAAGATTGAAAAGAAGTAGATGAAGTAGAAGGAGTAGGAGGATAGGAAACTATTTCATGTAGTTCAATAGTCGCAGTTTTATGTGACCTGAGATGTCCTATAGTGCGATTCACGTCAAGAAGTCAGCATTGCTTAGATGGCAGTTTGCTATCCTTGTTCAGCACAAGGCAGTTGCTGATGTCTCTATCCTATTCGCACTGTGCATTGTTGTCGCACACAGTCCCAACAAACACGTTTGGTGCAGTTTTCTCTTTCTCTCTCAATGAAACTTGGCATCAATGCTCCTCATATAAACAATGCTGACTTCTTGACGTGAATCGGACTATAGTAGAATTAATTATGATGAATGGAGAGATATTTGATGAATAAAAAAATATTTATTTCACACTCACCTTAATATCAGCCTTCGATATAATGTTACTGAAGTAGATGTAGTAAACTCCGTATTTCGGGTTCCTTAACTCTTTGGACAGTAGTGCTACATTATCTTTGGTGGGTCGGAGAAATGCTATACACTTCAGGTGCTTCATCGTTTCCAAATTCGCGCCGGATTCAATTCTTTCAAATAGGAACACTTCTTTCTGCAGAATTTCCGATTGGCTGTAGACTATACTGACAATGCTTGTCTGTAAGAAAAAATAATTTGGTGAAATAGAAAAACATGATATCTAGAAAGGAAGCTGTGTGAGTGAGTTAATTTCTGACTGAAAATACTAAGCTACAATTTACTTGTCTGCGAGAGAAAATTGAGAACATAATTTGGTGAAATAAAAAGACATGACATCCAGAAAGAAAGGTTAATTCCTTATTGAAAATATTAAGCTACAACACTTGTCTGCAAGAGAAAATTGAGAAAATAATTTGGTAAAATAGAAGGTATTGAGAAGTAGCTGCCAAACATTAGCGCGCTCAAGTGAGAGACAGAGGAACAACCTGGGGGCATTGAAGATAGGTTAACATTCAATCAAATGTAAAAATGCCTGTTTTCAAACCCATCGCAATTATTAAATAATATTCAGCCAAACTATTCCAGTAACTTATAAAATCAAAGCTACCATGTTTAAGAACACTTCAGTTGTCTCTTTAAGAGAAAAGAAACAAAGATAATTTTAATTTGATCCTCTTGCCAAAAGCATTCCGTTCCAAAAGAGAGTGAGATATGTAGTGATATAGAAATATAATATTGAACGTAAATAGATAAAATATGGAAAATATATGTTGTAAATGAGTTAAATATTATTTTTGTGAAATAGTTTATGTCTCTGGAATAATAATGTTTATCATACATATGATACCGAAACCGATGGTTACTCATAGCGGGAAGTTCAAACTTCAAAAATCCTAACCTAGCAAGAAAAGTTTAGCAACAAGATAACGAAAATTCTAATAGAAGTACTTTAATCCAATTAATACATTCATTAAAACACTTTGGAACCACTAAATAATAGATAGTTATAAGGTATTGATGTTATCTTAATGATTTAATTGAATTCTATCCCAAAATGTCACAATGGTTAAAATCCCCCAGGTTGTTCACTCTCTCACCTAGAGCGCGCTGATTAGGTCAAATAGCTACTCCTCTATAAATCATAATTATTATACAGAAGTTTATAGTGCATGAGACACTTATCATTAAAGTTGAATGGCAGTACCAGTAAACATTCCTTTAAAAAATTCTAAACATAAATTTTAAAGCAGATCAATCTGGTATTTCAATCAGCAGAAAGCATAATTTCAGATTAAATGAATTTTAATTGAATATAAGGTTTGAAAACTAAAAATTCAGCTTACCGTCTGTTTGTCCATTAGTAGAACTTTCATTCCAGGTCCACTCTCCTCAGCCATTTTTGTGATGTAGGATTTCACAGCAAATATAACATTCATCTTGACGAATATTTTCACCTTAGAAATTTGAAAAATTGTGTTTTACTCAGAAATAATTTTATCTTGCAATCAACATAACCTCAAACTCATTTGACAACAAACATTATGACCGTTTCCCATTAGAAGTCGCTTCTCTGGCTGTATTTACTGCAAATTTTGAAACTAAAATACGGTATTTCTCCATAAATAATAGTCGAGATTCTACATGGATTTTAAAAATTATAAAAAGAATCTTTACGATATTTTGAAACAATTTTTTGTAGACTCCAAAATTTGACAGAAGATTCAGTGTTGCCAAACTCACAGGCTTGAAATTGTTTAGTTGATCTCGAACTTCTACATCTTTTTTACATAGGTAATAATTATTTATCGCTTATCCATAAAATTATAAGAAAATTTAGATTTATTTGAACCTTGCCAAATATTATTCAACTGATATGTTGTCAAAAGAATACATTAGCGAGATGAATCGCCATTCATGTTTTGGCGCGAATATTTGATTTTGAAAAGTATGAGTAGGAAAATTTTCCTATTCGTTATTTTTTTACCTTGTGATGAAACGTAATTAGCTTTTTTACTTGATATTTTGAGCTGAACAATATTATATATATATATATACGTATATTATAGTCATCATCATAATACAAAATCTATAAATCATCATCTATTTAAAAATATTGTACCATAACATAGATTACTTTTCAAATGTCACTAAATACGATGGCCCATATTCATCAATACAGCAGACAGGGAATAATTCAAATATATCAAACGATAAAAATAAACGATTTAAAAATCTATTAAAGGACTCCAATAAAGAGTCAATTTTCTGAATCATCAGTGATAATTACGGTAATATTTGTAAAAAAAATCTAATCTACCAAGTGATGTTAGAAGTTGCTGTGACTCAGCATAGATTTCTAAACTCAATTATTTTTTAGAGGATCTAAGTTGAATCATCCAGTTGAATATCATATTAAATCTTTGTAATGCCATCAGTAACTGATTCTCCTTCAAACATGATTAGCGAAAAATTTATAATTCTAAAATCATTAACACATATTTTTAAAGGACAAAATTTCTTTGAGAAACATAATATTTCCCCAGAATGAATAAAAAATATACTAAAAAGTTTCAAATTTATGACAAGATTTAAGAGTTTGTAGCCCAGCAGAGAATATATATATATATATATATATATATATATATATATATATATATATATATATATATATATATATATATATATATATATATATATATATAAGAAAGAATCAAGAAGTCAGCATTGTTTATATGCGTTGATGCCAAGTTTCATTGAGAGAGAAAGAGAATACTGCACCAAACGTGTTTGCTGGGACTGTGTGCGACAACAATGCACAGTGCGAATAGGATAGAGACATCAGCAACTGCCTTGTGCTGAACAAGGATAGCAAACTCCCATCTAAGCAATGCTGACTTCTTGACGTGAATCGCACTATAGCGAACACACTACTGTAGAGTGTAGAGTATAGCAAATGGAAAGGTTGAAATTGATCCAGCTTATTCGATCTCCAAAAAATATTATTTGAAAAAGAAATTTCAAAGCAAGTCAAGATTAGTGTGTGTCTGTCTTTTTCTTGTATTACAGGCCTTTTTAGCAAATAGTCTCAAAAGTGTAGATTTACTCTAGGCGTACACCGGTTAGTCAAGACAAGACAAGACGATATTAGTCACGTTTAGTCACAGTAATTCACATAGCTGCTTATGAAGCAGCACACACTGATGCAATGACTAATCGGTGTGTGTTGCTTCATAAGCAACTATGTAAAGTACTGTGACTGAACGTGACTAATCTCGTCTTGTCTTGACTAACCGGTGTACGCCTAGCCTTAGCATTTACGGTACACTTTGGTATCATTTCTTGTATTCGGTCCACATTAAATTAATAATAGAGTTCTTCTATTTCTAGGAATTGCTTCCCCTCTCATGACCCATGCACAAGCCTAGAGCTCATGTGGGCATCACCCTCAGAAAAGAAACTTCAATACTTATTGATGATTATGTAGGTTTGCAAAATATCAAGAAGGATAAAGTGACTACTCCTTTCTTAATGTAATCATACCACGACTCTACGAGTAGAATATTATAATACGGCTGCCTAAAAACAGTCGTTAAGTCACGTCAGAGACCCTGAACTGTTCAGGAGTGACCTAAAAACTCTGACATCAGACCTGAGCCAGCCAGGTTACACGGAATTATTATTATTATTATACAGTTAAGATAACTTCGGCCAGTTGTACTAAAATCCAATTAAAGTTAACCACCGTAAAATGACGTCATTACATAGACAAATGATTCGTTCATTGGTTCCGTTAGATGTCATCATTTAACGGCGGTTAGATTCAGTCGCTCGTGCAACCTTATTGTTTGTTTGTTTGTCAATGGCAACGTGGTTACTGGATAACATTGTGTTAAGCAGCTAATTTAATATGCCTCCAAAATATACTAACGATTAGCCAGGCAACCTTATTAGAGCTTGCTAATAAAATTATTTTATCGATTTTACGAGGCAGTCAACACAAAAAGATGCCGAAACTAGAATCCAGTCAATTTATTTATTAATAATCAAAATCTATTATACTTTAATCCTTAATTACTTCAATAATTATATCGTAATTCTAAAAAAATAATAGAATATAATCGAACAACATAATAGAAATGAAAGAGTAGCTATCAATAATAAATACATACATATAAATCTTTTATTTTTAGACCTATTTTACATAATTTATATATATTCAAATATATATATAAAGAACTTGTGGATAGCTATAAATTTACATCTGCGATCAAACTATATTATTTAAAATTCAAGAATTACTAAATAATAAGGATTAACAAATCCAATTTAAATCTTGTGAATAAGGCGTCGAGTGATAAAAATAACTTCAATAGTGATAACAAAATATTTATAGTAGGTGATGAATAATTATAATAAAAATACTAATTGTTGGAAAACTATGTGAGAAATAATTTGGAAACAATTTCCAATTTTGAAACAAAAAAACGTCAACTTTGATATTTTATTTCTATCAAACATAAAGTTTTGTTGGACTTTTAATAAATTTTTATTGTTTTTCTAGTAAAAATTGTAGCTTTGAATTCAAATACTGCAAATATATAAAATAAGAGTAACAGATTATTTTGCTCAATTTTCAAGGATTTTTTCCATGAGAAACGAATTCCATGCAAAAACCATATTTTGTCCATCACTGCGATCTAAGTATTAGGACGTTTAAAAATTAACATCCATAGCAAAATTTAAAAATAAAACAGATTTTCGTGATTTTTTTGTTAAATAGTTTTATAAAATTTACACACAAGCTCTCATGCATACAAAGCTGAACTATGAAAAGAATCCAAGCAATATTTCCAACAACAAAGAGGCATTGCAAAAATCGGGGTTTAATTTTATCAGAAAATAAAACTTTTAAATGTTGAAAAAATTCGAGAATTCCATCCAATTTTTTCAAATGATGGCTGTAATTTTTGGACTGCTAGTCTAATATTCATAATATATGATAAACAAAAATTCAAGACTTTGATGGAATAAATCATTTTCTAAAATAATAACGAAACGAATTTGCATTTTTAGGTTGGAGTCTGGCAAAATTAATATGAAAAAAAAAACTAGTTAAATTATGTTTTGAAATAAAAAAAGAAGATTCTTTCAAGGAAAGGCTTTCATCAATTAAACGCGTTAATCGAATTAAAAATTGTAATTTCAATAATTTTTTTACAATTACATTATTACAGCTTTACAAACATGTTGTTCTTTATGGGTTTTGAATTCGTGTATAACAATGAAAGTTGTATATTTGTTTTAATACACATCTCTGCAACGATACAATTAAAATTTGAGGATGATTTAATTGAAATTTATAATAATTAATTTAGCTGAGAATAGGTGGTTATAACACATGATCACTCGTTGAAGCGTGGCTTAGATTGGGTGTTGAATTAAGATACAAGTTTGATAAAAATTTGGAAATAAATTTCAAGAATTTTTCACAGAAGTTGAAAATGTTCTTTGTCAAAACTACCTGTCTTGAACATTATTGATTTCAAGAGAATCATTTTTCGTTCTAACATGATAGGAAATTGAATTTTTTTCAAAATTTATGAGCTTCTCCATATTAGGCTAGGCGTACACCGGTTAGTCAAGACGAGATTAGTCACAGTACTTCACGTAGTTGCTTATGAAGCAACACACACCGATTAGTCATTGCATCGGTGTGTGCTGCTTCATAAGCAGCTATGTGAATTACTGTGACTAAACGAGAATAATTTCGTCTTGTCTTGACTAACCGGTGTACGCCCAGCCCAAGTTAAACGTTAGTATCAGTGACTGGAATATTTCAACTAGATATCCAGAGTGATAAGAACATTCAAATTGTACGAATTTTTTTGGTTAGCAGAAATAGTCAAGCAAAACTTTTCAAAGTATTACTCCAAGACACACTTGACAATTACAAGCAGATTGAAGAGAGTATTTTCCCCACTTGGATTACAAAGCCAATACTTGAGCCAGCATGTCTTGAATTTTGAAGCAAATGTTTTTCTTTCAGTGAACTCCATTTTTTGAGTGGAGAACGACTAGTAAAATACGAGACAGTTCTAACCCAAGTTTATTCACTTCAGTAGAAATCTTGCAAAAACTATAATAATTAGTAGAAAAAAAAACTCATTCAGTTATTAAATAACATCTTTATGTTAATATAAATACACAACAGACGATAGAAGAATACAGCGGTTGACAATAATTCAATTGAAACATGCAAAGTTTTGAAATTATTGTGTTAAACAAATCCAAAATTTCATATTCAGAATTATAATAGTTTTGAAAAATAAAGAATTACTGTTTAAAAACTGGGATTATTACACAGTGAACGATCGGAATCAGCTTTGATTTTGTAAAATCTTTTGTTTTACAATTCAATTTAAATAATCAGATACTTGCTATAGTGCGATTCACGTCAAGAAATCAGCATTGCTTAGGCTAGGGCCACACGAGCGCACAAAGTGCGTCCGTTGCAACGTACTTTTTGACGTCCGTTGTAGAAATACATAGAAGTGAATTGGTGACAACACACGAACATCTGTGTTGTCACCAATTCACTTCTATGTATTTCTACAACGGACGTCAAAAACGGACGCACGTTTGCTATCCTTGTTCAGCACAAGGCAGTTGCTGATGTCTCTATCCTAATCGCACTGTGCATAGTTGCCGCACAGGGCATTGTTGTCGCACACAGTCCCAACAAACACGTTTGGTGCAGTTTTCTCTCTCAATGAAACTTGGCATCAATGCTCCTCATATAAACAATGCTGACGTGAATCTGACTATAACACACTTCAAATAATACGGCAGTAATAAAAAGCTGAAGGTAGACAAGTTTGAAGCCACATTATTTTAATTTTCATTCATTTCAATGCTTCTCATATAAACAATGCTGACTTCTTGACGTGAATCTGACTATAACACACTTCAAATAATACGGCAGTAATAAAAAGCTGAAGGTAGACAAGTTTCAAGCCACATTATTTTAATTTTCATTCATTTTCAACATTATTTTTGGACAATAGAACCCTATCGTTATCAGCATCATATTTGCAGTAGTATTAGACAAAAGAAAAAAAATCCTATAATAATCAGCAATGCACACCGCACAAACCCATTTAGCATGTGTCCGATTTCTTCTATTTGCTTGTTGCACTTCTTCTTCATTCTTAGACAGCTCGTACACCGGAGCAATAAGCAATAGGCAATTAGCAACATTTGGATCATATGATCGTCTACTCTATAGAAACAAATAGTCCAATGCACACCTAACCCCGGAGCAATAAGCAATAGGCAACTAGCAACATATGGATGTCTACTCTATACAAACCAATAGTTCAATGCACACTGAAACAGCTGCTTTAGGTGTGCATTGGACTATTTGTTTCTATAGAGTAGACGATCATATGATCCAAATGTTGCTTATTGCCTATTGCTTATTGCTCCGGTGTACGAGCTGCCTAAAGCAGCTGTTTCAGTGTGCATTGAACTATTGGTTTGTATAGAGTAGACAATCATATGATTCATATGTTGCTAGTTGCCTATTGCTTATTGCTCCGGTGTACGACCGGGGTTACACACTCACTCACTCACACACACACTTATAATCACATAGCAACGCACTCACGCACATACACCCACACACCCAACGTTCATTTTTTGTATTTATAGAGTTCTTAAACCGGAGAGTAGCACAAATAGTTGCCCCCGATCGCCACGAGTTGAAAACATGAGTTGCACAACCGGCTTCAACCGGTTCCAACTAGTTGCACAACCGGTTGAAACCGGTTCCAACTAGTTGCACAACCGGTTCCAACTAGTTGCACAACAGGTTTCAACCGGTTCCAACTAGTTTCAACCGGTTCCAACTAGTTGCACAACCAGTTTCAACCGGTTCCAACTAGTTGCACAACAGGTTTCAACCGGTTCCAACTAGTTGCACAACCAGTTTCAACCGGTTCCAACTAGTTGCACAACCGGTTCCAACTAGTTGCACAACAGGTTTCAACCGGTTCCAACTAGTTGCACAACCGGTTTCAACTAGTTGCACGGCAACCAGTCCTCCCTCCCCCCTCCCCCCCACTAACGGTTGGCGTTCTTGAGCTGATTGGACAGCCAGTCGAGTCCCTCGTACAGGCCGTCGCCCGAAGTGGCGCAAGTCGCCTGTATGTACCAGTTGCGGTTGCGCAGCGAGTGCAGTCCCAGCTTGTCGGTGATTTCGGCCGCGTTCATTGCGTTGGGCAGATCCTGTTTGTTGGCGAATATCAGCAGGACGGCGTCGCGCAGCTCGTCTTCGGCTAGCATGCGCATCAGTTCCTCGCGCGCCTCGCCTATGCGCTCGCGGTCGTTGCTGTCCACTACGAAGATTAGACCCTAAGGGGACAAGAGAACATTTCAATCAATCAAACTCTTTATTCAACACATACAATTTATGTACATGAATGCGTCATTGAACATTTATAAATAATATACCGGGTGTCCCACGAAGAGGTTTAAATGTTTGATTTTATATTACGTGCCCATTCATGCACCGAACTTTTTTAAACTTCACACAGTTTACAAAGTAGGTTCTAAAAATATTCTGGAAAAATTTCAGCTCCCTAACATTTGTAGAAACAAAATGGCGGCTTATTGAAAAACGATACTTCGAAAACATTAAAGAAGGTTTCTGGTTTCATAAAATATGTTTATTGTTACATTCTTGGGCAATATGACTTAAATAAAGAAAAACTAGAACATAGCCTAATAAAAAAACCTTGAAGTCAAAATTAGTCAAACTGTAACCCATCCACAGCAACACACACTGATAACAGCGCTTAACAAATGATTCGTAAGCTCTTGAAAGAAACTCCGCGGTATCCGGAGAAGTTCCTCTTCTATTGATCGTTTTAGTTCCTCATCATTATTGAAGATATAGATACTAAACTTGTTTTCAAGTAACCCCCATAAAAAAGTTACAAACAGTTAAATCTTGTGATCAGGGTGGCCAATCTAAAAATAACTTCCGACCAATCCAACAGCCATGAAGGTTGTCATTTAGTAATGGTGTTTGACATCAGTGTGTTGCTGTGGATGGGTTACAGTTTGGATTATTTCGGACTTTAATGTTTTTCATTAGGCTATGTCTAAGTTTTTCTTATTTAAAAATCATTTGCCCTAGGATGTAACAATAAAAATATTTCATAAAACCAAAACCACGTTTTAATGTTTTTAAAGTATCGTCTTTCATGCTCCCGCCATTTTGTTCTAAAGGTGGGAGGCTGAAATTTTCCCAAAATATTTTAGAACCTACTGCCCAAACTGAAGTTTGAAAAAGTTCGGTGCGAATGGGCGTAATATAAAATCAAACATTGAAACTCTTCGTGGACACCGGTATAACATATAGGCATAGGCATAGCCTCCTCTAATACATGGCCGAGGCCTTCAATGTGACAACGTCGCAATCCCCACTGCTCACCGGCCGGCCGATAGACTCAACCTCAACCAGACAACTCTGTCATAGAGTTCTTGGTTTTGTTATTCTTATGCCCGGTTTTTAGTCGCTCAATAGACAGTTTATGGATCCAATAGCACTATTGAATCAATAACCATGTGTTTTCAAATACAAAAAAAAGTTATTGATTCAATAAGTTTATTGAACGACTGAAAAACCGGGCATTAGATTGCCTATCAATCTGATCGGAGCAAACAATACTGTGACGAGAAGAAAAATACATACTACATTCTTCAAATATCATTATTAGCAACACCAAAAATACAGCCATTTTTGTAATCAAGAGTTTCCTTTACATGAATCTCATCAATTTGAAGTACTTTTTCTTATCACATTCGAGATCTTTCACAATGTCTTTTAAAAAATTACTATTCTCTTGTTATTTGGTGAAATATGAAATGAAGCACATAGTTTTTGCAAGTATCTAAGATGAGGCATAAGTAATATACCATTTAGTCTTATAGCATTTAACTGATTGCATGTACATAAATAAGCTGTCGAAACTGTCTTTATTGTATTTTGGAGGAGGAGGAAGAAGAAGAAGAGAAGGAGGAGGGAGGAGGAGAAGAAGAATGATTAGAAGTGGAACAAGAAGAGGGGAAGTAGTAGTTTTAGAAGAAGAGGAAGATGACAAAGAAGAAGATGGATAAGTGGACCCAGAAGAACAGAAAGAGAAATGAAAATAAGAGAAAGATGATGAAGTGTAGGAAAGAGGACAAAAGAAGAATAACAAAAAGAAGGAGAAGGAAGGAGAAGAAGAGAGGAGGTGTAAGAAGCAGTAATAACACTAGAAGAGGAGGAAGAAGAAGAAAGTGGAGGAGGAAGAAGTAGTAATAGAACTGAAGGATGAAGAGGAGAAAGAAGAAGAAGAAGAAGAAGAAGAAGAAGAAGAAGAAGAAGAGGAGGAAGAAGTAGTAATAGAACTGGAAGATGAAAAGGAAGAGGAGGAAGAAGAAAAAGAGGTGGAGGAAGAAGTAGTAATAGAAGAGGAGGAAGAAGAAAAAGAGGAGGAGGAAGAAGAAATAATAGAACTGGAAGATGAAGAGGAGGAAGAAGAAGAAGGAGAGAGACGAGGAAGAAATAGTAATAGAACTGGAAGATGAAGAGGAAGTAGAAGAAGAGGAAGAAGAAAAAGAGAAGGAAGAAGTGGTAATAGAACTGAAAGATGAAGAGGAAGAAGACGAAGAAGAAGAAGAAGAAGAAGAAGAAGAAGAAGGAAGAAGAAGAAGATGAAGAAGAAGAGAGGAGGTGTAAGAAACAGTAATAACACTGGAAAGGAGGAGGAAGAAGAAGAGAAGGAAGAAGAAAAAAGAGGAGGAGGAAGATGTAGTAATACAACTGTAGAGGAAGAGGAGGAGGAAGAAGAAGGGAGGAGGAGGAAGAAGATGAAAAAAGAAGAAGAGAGGAGGAAGAAATAGTAATAGAACTGGAAGATGAAGAAGAAGAAGAAGAAAAAAGAGGAGGAGGAACAGAAGTAGTAATAGAACTGGTAGATGAAGAAGAAGAAGGAGGAAGAAGGAGAGAGGAGGAAGAGGAAAAAGAAAAACGAACCTGTGTGTTTTGGAAGTAATGCCGCCAGAGTGGTCTGATCTTGTCCTGACCGCCAACATCCCATACTGTGAAGCTGATATTTTTATATTCGACCGTTTCAACATTGAAGCCTGCAAAGCGACAAACACAGACACAAATCAATATTTACAACATTCCCAAACACTGAGGGACAATGATTAGAAATCATCATCAACTGAATTAAAAAATTGTCTACGTATTCAAGTAAAGAGTGCACTATTGGTTTCACTTCACTACCGACATGCAGTAATGTTATTTCAAGTGAGAAATGCTGAGAATGTGAAATGAACATTTTCTGTATGAATTTTTTCCCCTAAAAACCACTCATTGACTGGACTATTATTCGAACTATAATACTAGTATACTTTGCTGAATTCAAAAAGTAAAAGATTGGGTAGATTAAAATCTTAATCAGTTGGCATTTAAATCACTTGTGAGGTTTAAAAAACACTTTATAAATCTAGTGCTTTCACTTTCATCTCACTCTTGCTATAAATACTCTCATATTACAATCGTTGCATAACAGTAGTTTATGTAATGGTTGTATTATGAGAGCCTTCAAACGACGAGTGAGATAGAGAGTTTAAAATACGCCGCGAGTTATTCCAAGGTATCTCAAGAGTCGTACAACCATTAATACACCAAATACAACCATTGCATACACCATATTTTATCTACGACCAACAAAAAACAATAATATCTACATTATCAATCTAAACTAACCTTGATTTAAACAACCATTGTTCTATTTCAATGTTTGCCGTATAGGTTAGGAACTGTTCCGTTCCAGTGTTTTAAACTGAATCAGATTGAACAAGGAACGTTTTATAATATACAATCTGAATCATAATGACCTCATTACGATACAAGTTTCAAATTCCATTGCTACTACTGTATTTCGATTTCAATTATGAAACTGTAATGATTGCGTTATAACACAATCGTAGATGAACAACTATTGTCAACGATCAATGCCGACAATACTACAATGATCACACTAGACATATATATAATGATTTTCTTAGTTGTAAGAGTATGCCTTAATGTGTAAGTACCCCTCACAAGTCACCAGTACGATCCAAGGTTATTTTGTTGGATGAATAAAAAAAAACGATTATGAGAATAAATGTTTGTCTCACCTATAGTTGGAATTGTAGTAACTATTTCGCCCAGTTTTAATTTATATAATATTGTGGTTTTACCGGCTGCGTCTAACCCCACCATCAGTATTCTCATCTCTTTTTTGCCAAACAGGCCTTTGAATAGGTTAGCGAACATATTCCCCATTTTGGGACGGGTGTTTCAATAAACCTGTAACAGACAATAAATAAGATGAGTTGACGAAAAACAAATAAAAATCGAGTTGAATGTGAATGGAAATAAAAAAAAAATCAATAAAAAATGTGTTGAATATGAGTGGAAATAAAACCAATGACAGTTGAAAATGTTGAATAGAATCAATAAAAATAAGTTCACGTTGACGAAAAAACAATAAAAATCGAGTTGAATGTGAATGGAAATAAAAAAACACAATAAAAATTGTGTTGAATAAGGCTAGGCGTACACCGGTTAGTCAAGACAAGACAAGACGAGATTAGTCACAGTACTTCACGTAGTGACATGGCAACACACACCGATTAGTCATTGTATAGGTGTGTGCTGCTTCATAAGCAACTATGTGAATTACTGTGACTAAACGTGACTAATCAGGTCACATTTAATAACGTACAAACTTGTAGGGGCAAGACAAGACGAGATTAGTCTTTAGACTAATCTAAAGTAAGCAAGTAAAGCAAGTAAGACGAGATTAGACAGTACTTCACATAGTTGCTTATGAAGCAACACACACCGATTAGTCATTGCATAGGTGTGTGCTGCTTCATAAGCAACTATGTGAATTACTGTGACTAAACGTGACTAATCTCGTCTTGTCTTGACTAACCGGTGTACGCCTAGCCTAAGAGTGGAAATCAAACCAATGACAGTTGAAAGTGTTGAATAGAATGTTTGAAAATAAGTTCAAGTTGACGAAAAAACAATAAAAATCGAGTTGAATATGAATGAAATTTTTTTTTTTGTTGAATACGAACGGAAATCAATGACAGTTGAAAAAGTTGAATAGAATGTTAAGTATAGCAGGATCTTTTTAACTTGTCAGAAAACATATCATTTACTCGTCCACCAGTACAATACTTAACCTACAAATGCTGAATCACGCAGATTATTAAAAAGGTCTTTTAAAAAGTTATTCTTTGGAAGGTCTTCTTTAAAAAGACATTTTAAAGACTTTAAAGGTCTTTAAGACTTTTGATTATTGAGTCGACATCACTGTTTAATTATTACCGAAACAGCTGATTTCTGACAAGTTAAAAGGATCCTGCTATACACTGCGATTTATTTAATTTGACGCTTGGCATTACATTTAGATAGATATTATTTCTTAACGTTGCTAGTGACCGTAGAGTACGATGGCAAAGAAATAATACCTCTCTATCTAATGCCAAGCGTCAAATTAAATGAATCCTAGGGCCGTATTTATGAACGTTCCTTGAGGGTTCCTTTCCGAAAAGGACTCTTGAAAAGCGTTACATGAATGAAATCAACTGAATTCATGAAACGCTTTTCAAACGCCTCGAAACGAACCCTCAAGGAATTCATAAATACGCTCTGTACCATAATATATTTACCTTATAGTAATCCCTAAAGAGGTGAGTCGTAAATGGAACTAGAAATTGAAAATACGAACTAGTCAAAGAGCATGTTAAACTGAATTGTAAACCAAACCATAATGAACCACTTGATAATTCTTTTTATCAATAGAACTGGATCAAACATAGGAATGAGACACTTAGGCCCTGCGCCCACGGAGCAACTGCTATCTGACTGCAGTCGCAAACCCAGCATTGCCAGATACTAACCTGTCGAGGCTAACGTTTGTCGCGACTACGGTAGCCACCCGTCAATGGTATCTGGCAACGCTGGGTTTGCGACTGCAGTCAGATAGCAGTTGCTCCGTGGGCGCTGGGCCTTGGAAAACGTGTTTGGAACACGGAATAAATGAAGAAACAGTTGAAGTTGAAAAAGAGACCAATAGAACGTCAATAAATCATGAAAATATGGTAAATATAATCTGGATTTGGGCTGTTTTACTTCTTTTTTTCTAATAGAAAAACACATAGTCAAGTTAGGACCTTCTTTCTGTCAAGTATTAAGGTGTGTTTTCGTTACTGCAACCGAGTGCCGCAGCGGAGCCCGACCCAGCGTTGCCAGATGCAATAATTGATGAAAAATCCCAACTATTTATAGTGGGGATAAATACTATAAATGGTTGGGATTTTTCATCAATTGCATCTGGCAACGCTCTGAACGCTAGTTGTACATTACTGAATGAATGAAATAATTATTTAGCCTATGTGCATAAAGAACACATAAATTCGTTTGAATATAGAGGAAATAAATTTTTACACATGATGTCACATATATGATTGTTACATCATAAAACGAAATATATTAAGTTCAGACAGGAATCAATCAAGATAGAAGGAGATGGGATATTGCAACTATTCAATTGCTTTTCAAATTAAAAAAAATTATTGAACTAAATTCCTAATTAAATAAATTATTTGGAATCCATCAGTTGATAAGAGAAGCTATGATTAATACAGATTATAATTTAGTAGAAAACCCATTGACAAACTGATCAATATGATAGCATCCTTGAGCAAAAATGTCCAACTTCCAAGTAAGTAACTTAAATCTAGATTCAGGCAATAGCCAGTACTGAACAGAACTTTAGAATATTAATAATATGAAGAGATAATTAGGTTAGACAGAATTTAGGTTAGGAGTAGAGCATAGTAGTTTAGGTTGCATGATTCATTAAGCTAATTTAAATATTTGGGGAGCCAATAATTCGTCGATTTAAAAATACAGTTTGTTAATTTGTTATTTATATCATCATTTCCGAGATTAAAATAAAATAAAATCGATAATTTTGTCAACAACATCAATAGCAAATCAACAAAATCAAATTCAATTCTTACAGAAAGGTTAATAATCTTGTCAACTAATTTGTAAACCCTGCATGAGATGTACTAGTTTACAACTGAATTATTATTTTCCAATGAAATTATATTATTCGGATAATTAACAAAGAACAAAATAATTACGCACTTTAAAGATTATCGGTTATAAATATTGCAACGTAGGCTAAGTCAACCGTATATTGGATTAGGCCTAATTTTGTAGGAATTTATTCATGGTTATAGAGAAATTAGAAAAACTAGATCAACTTGAATGTAGATAGCCTAGTTTAAAATTGAGATTGATTTTAACAAAAGCATCAATGACTTGTAATTAAAAAACCCGACACTGAAATAACAAAGACTTTTGTCATACTACAGAGGCTAGGCTAAATGGGCATTTTTGACAAGCTTCCAAAGAACTGTCAAAATTACAGTAAGTGTAACAATAAAGTAGTAAATAAACATTTCGATACATACTTTGTAGGATAATTGAATTGAATACAACCTGCTGGTTTAATATGGTGACGAAAAATAACGATAAATATGTCGGAAACTAAAAAAACAGGCTACAACTCAGAATACCACGTACTTAGGACCCTCCCTCGTTCTGCGTGAAAATAAATGAAAATACAAGTGAAAAAACAAGTCTAATGAGAAAGTTGGTAGGCAAAATCGATAGACAAACTTAGAACAATGTAAGTGAACGATCTCTCACCTTTATATTAATAAAATAAATAAATTTTGTATAATAACCACTGAGATCCGACCGAAAACGGTAGGAAAGATGGCGTCCGTAGTATATGGAAAGGAGATTCGTGGATCTGCGTTCATGCCACGTATAGGGGTCAACGAAATGATGTGATTGGGCGAAATTTAGATCACGTGGCTTGGCAGTTTTCAGAAATATATTCACAAATTACCTTATTTTTAATAATTAAAGAGGAATAATAAAATATTCTTCAATATTTTGTGCTGAATATCCATTGAAATATCAACTAGAAACAAAATCTTGATATATTTTTCCTCATGAAACTTTCCATGTTGTGTTACTGACTATTTCAAATCAGAATGATAATAAATTCTGAGAAAATCTCAACATGATACCCCTTTGACTATTTTTAATATTAAAATTATTTATTTTGTCAAGTCTTCTTCAAAAATATTTTCCAATCCATTTTGATATTGGCATTCAACAACGACGAGATTCAAACAGCCTTGTACAATGATTCAGAAGGCCTTGCAGCTCGGCGTCATCATAACCTAAAAATTTGTTTTCTTTTTGCATTTTTATGTTTATTCATTCATAAAGAATTTCTTTTGTGACTCATTGTAAATTAGATCACCAGATCTGATAATTCATGATGCTGTTTCTTTGAATTATGACTGAGTTTCTCATTAGAGAGTTATGATTGAACTTTGAAGAAACTTGAGTAAGGAAAACGTCGTTATTTCAGATGTAGTACAGATACGTGGAATAGCAGCCTAGTAGAATGATGAAATGCAGTTGAATTTTATGTCATATTAAAGTTTACTCCCATCATTCAGATCCTGTCCAACCAGATCCTCCAATTGAAATTAGTCATAGACATAAAAAATTATAATAATACATTCATCTCATTCTTTGACTAATAGTAATTTATACATACTCAGCTTTGTTCCCTCTCACCGTTACCGGCAATAAAATTTAATAATACAGTATTTTAGAAACAGCTTATATTATCAGACCCACAGCTCCAAAATTATTAGTTATCAGGCCTATCTATGAATAAATGAAATACACTAAAATAATGTGAAGCATTTGAACTATTTTTCAAAGCAACTTCTCTTCTATTAAGAAGATAATAACATCAAATAATATCCCAACTATCGGTTTATCCCACAAGAAAAAGCTACGAACGATTAAACGAGTCTATTAAATTCATTCAACCGCTGTAAAATAACGTAATTTAATAGAAGATTTATTGCATTACATTATTTTCTTCAGTTAAAATCAAATTAGCTTTGATGCAAATTTCTACCAGGACATAGTTATCCTAACTTGAAGTTTAAAAGAAATAAATGAATAGATTTAATGAAAAACTTAATTTCACTAAAAAATAGTTTTAATACAATAACATAAAAATCATCAATGACAAAAAATTATAATAACATCAGAAAAACATTATCAATGTTTTTCATTGACATTATTTTCTTCAGTTAAAGTTTATAGCTTTGGTGCAAATGTCAAACAGGATAAAGCTATCCTAGCTTTTTCTCTCTATTCTTTGAGTGATGAGGAGATAGTAAGTTTTGTCAGTCTCTTTGACCTGCCGTCTTGAAATAAGTGTAAATATTTGAACTTTTGTTTTTTCTTAACTAAACGACAACGTCTAATACTGGTCACAGAACGAAGAGGAATTGAATTGAAATGAATAGCTTAAAGTATAAGGCTAGGCGTACACCGGTTAGTCAAGACAAGACAAGATTAGTCACAATAATTCACATAGTTGCTTATGAAGCAACACACACTGATTAGTCATTGCATCGGTGTGTGCTGCTTCATAATCAACTATGTGAATTATTGTGACTAATCTTGTCTTGGCTTGTCTTGACTAACCGGTGTACGCCTAGCCTAAGAGAAATGAAAAGAACGATTTTATGAAAAAATGTATTTTACTAGAAAACAATTTCAATATAACAAAACAAATTGTTATCAATGTTCGTTTCAAATACAAACAACTGGACAAAACACTTAAATGATAATGGTAAAAAATATTTAGTTTTTATGATACAGCATCTAACAATCACGCAGAGTTTTAAAATGATATTCATTTCCAGTCCAGACCCCGTAACAAAAAGGCCTAATTACAGAGAGTGTATAGTAACAGTGTGGACATTGCATGTCAAACTTTTGATTGGTTAGCTCCGACAAATCCACCACACTTTTGCCAATTCCCATAAGATTTGCAATGAAGCGATACGAAAATCATACGTTATGTTGAGGGTAATTCATTTCTCACCTATAATTTGCCTTTGCCAGAGATAGTTTTCATCATTTTACGCTTTTAACACAATACCAAGAGTAGAGAGACTATTTTTAATGGTAGAAAAGCTATTTTCGATGCTGTATCTCTTGAAAAAAGTTAGAAAAATAAGTGAATGGGTTCATGTTTGCCTGTAATCCCATATCAAAATTCAAAAATTTGGCAAAAGTATGGCGGCGGCGTGAAAAAATCATCTCCACATATTCTTATGGAGGGCTTCACGCAAATGGCCACACTGTGACTATACACTCTCTGTATATAGTAATATTATCGAAAAGTTTACTTCTTCTTCTTCTTCTTCCACTTTTTTCATCTCCACATAAAAATCATCTCCACATATTCTTATGGAGTGCTTCACACAAATGCCCATACTGTTATTATACACTGTATATACTCTCTGTATTTTATAGTAATTATCGAAAAGTTCACTTCCTCTTCTTCTTCTTCCACTTTTTTCTCTTCTGTGTCTCCTCGTCTTCTTCGTTCGATCCGCCATTCTGTTTGCGCCCTCTTGCCCACCAATCTTTCAATCCTTTTCTTCGTTTCTCCATCAGGTCTTCTTTCATCTGCTCGACTTCTGTCTCTGTCAGCTGATTATGGTCGACTACAAGCTGGTCGTGGCAAAACACGCAGGCGGTGAAATCAGCTGAAACTAAACAAAAACAAGAACATTATATAGCAGGATCCTTTCAACTTGTCAGAAATCAGCTGTTTCGGTAATAATTAAACAGTGATTTCGACACAATAATCAAAAGACTTGAAAGTCTAAAGAACCTTTAAAGTCCTTAGAAGACCTTTTTAAAGAAGACCAAAGAATAAGAACTGAGGAGAAGGAGGAGGTGGAGGAGTAGAAAAAAAGAAAACGGAGGAGGAGAAGAAGAAGCAAGTGGAGGATGAGGAGGAGGAGGAGGAGAGGAAGATAAAAGGAGAAGAGGTAGTAGAAGATCTGAGGTGAAGGAGGAGGAGGAGAAGACGAAGAAGTAGAAGAAGGAGATGAAGAAGAAAAGAAGAAGAGGTGATGAACGTAGGAGGAGAAGATGAGGAAAAGGAGTAGAGGAAGAAGAAGAAGATCTGAGGAGGAGGAGGAGGAGGAGATGAAGAAGAAAAGAACAAGAGGAGATGAACTGAGGAGAAGGAGGAGAAGATGAGGGAAAGGAGAAGAGGAAGAAGATGATCTGAGGAGGAGGAGGAGGAGGAGGAGGAGGCAGATGAAGAAGAAAGAAACAAGAGGAGAAGGAGAAGAAGAAAGAAGATCTGAGGAGGAGGTGATGAAGAAGAAAAGAAGAAGAGGAGATGAACTGATGAGAAGGAGGAGGAGAAAAAAGGACGGAGGAGAAGAAGAAGGAAAGGAGAACGGACGAGGAGAAGAAGAAGAATAGGAGAAGAAAGGAAGAAGATAATATTAGGAGGAGGAGACGAAGAAGAAGGAGAAAAAGGAGGAAGAGGAGGAGAGAAGAAGAAGATCTGAGGAGGATGAGAAGAAGGGGAGAAAGAAGAAGAAGAAGAAAAAAGAGAAGGGAAGATGAATCTGAGGAGGGAGGAGAAGGAGGAGAATGAGGAAAAAGGATGAGAGAAGAAAGGAAAATGGTTGAAAAGGAGAAAGGAAGAGAGAGAAACGATAGGAGAAGCAGGGAGGTGGACGTAGAATTGAAGATTATGAGGAGTATATAGCAAGAAGGAAGAGGAGAAGATGAAAAAACATGAGCTCATGCAATTTGCAGGGGGTGAAGTTCAGAGCTGGCATAACAAGTAAGGTTTTCAAAGAGAATTGCTGTTTAGAGGAGGAAGATTTAAGATACGCTCTCAGCTACAACGCAGTACATGAGCTGTAGATACTGCAAAGCATAAAGTGTACTTTTGTAAAGTGTACTTTTGTAAAGTGTACTTTTGTAAAGTGTAATTTTGTAAAGCAAACTGACCTGCAGCGGGATGAGCCAACACGCCACATCGCTGGCAAACGAGGAATACACAATCGCAAGGTAGCGGAACCAGACTCAGGGAGCACCTGGGAATTTGGTGGCCTAGGCGACAGGTGGCTAGGCTGAAATCGGACGAGGCTGGAACGTCTACATGGTTAGAATTAAGGAATGGCAAAGTATTGGAATTTCGGTCAATTAATTATTATGATTTAGCAGCAACTGTATTCGCTGTGTGCACGTAGGTGGTGGGGATAATAAAATCGACACCTGCGCTCACGCGGAATTTTAGTGAACAAAACCAGGTAGTTTAACATGAGAAAGGATAGGGAATAAGCATTTACAATGCATTTAAAGTATTGTCGTATTCCTAATTGTATAAATACCGTTCACAATAGTAATTGCGGCTTCTATTCCTTCCATATTTCCAAACGTAAAGTGATTCAACAAAGAAATCGGATCTCAGTTTTGAATTAATCGAGTAAAAAAATCCAGTTCGAAAGCAAATGATTGATTTGAAGTCTCGCGCCCATAATGCAATTTGAAATGATAACCAATGGAAATGAACTCAGCTGTGGATAAACTACATCGTCTGCTCCATGAGCTTCAAACATAACCTTTAAAGTTGATTTTAAAACTTGAATTGAAGATTATAATAATGATTAAGAACATGCGATATGTTCATTTTATCATTCTAAATATAATTCCACAATCGATAAGTAGGAAAAATAGCGACAGGGAATTCTATTTCAATTATAAACTAACTTTTACGTACATAAGCCTATCCTTTCCCATGTTAATCTTCTCGGAAAGATTCATACGATTATCCGCCAGAGCGCAACACCGTAGATGCTCACAGCGAAATAGTTGCAATATCTCATTTTCTTCCATCTTAATATCTGATTATAGATTTTTTCGTGTGAATTTTGAAGACAGTAAAAAGCAGTGCAAAAACTATAGCAGGATCCTTTCAACTTGTCAGAAAACAGCTGATTTAAAGTTAGTAAACGAGCGTACATCAATCAGCTGTTTTATGACAATTTAAAAGGTTCCTGCTATAAGTGGCTAAACTCTCTACATTCTATAAAAGGATACCACCGGCGCACACCAAACACACTTCGCTCAGCTGTCTATCCACGCCCTGTTTACTAAAGTAGGCATCAATCTGTTCAACAACGCTTTCGGCTGTTAGCTTGGTGGTTGTGTGACAGTCAACTGTTGCATTGGCCACTATTGCTGCGGAAATCCACTGGCGCATAAGTCGCAAACTGAGCAGGTTGAATTCTGAGGAGGAGGAGCAGGAGGTGGGGTGGGAGGAGGAGGAGGTGGTGGGGTGGGGGAAGGAGGAGGAGGAGAGAAGCAGTGTACAGCGTTGAAAGATGTGACTGGCAAAGACTAGTAAA
Organism: Laodelphax striatellus; assembly: GCA_017141395.1. NCBI lineage: Eukaryota > Metazoa > Arthropoda > Insecta > Hemiptera > Delphacidae > Laodelphax > Laodelphax striatellus. The sequence goes on along the minus strand of CM029543.1, from coordinate 2,718,712 downwards.
CGAATTTCGTCGTAGAGACGGGCCTGCAACAGAAGATGGAAGAGAAAATTATCAACTCCTAATACTGCTGTAGTATTCGTTTTATTACGAAGAAGTAATGCCGACCCCATTTAAATGGGATGAGAAGAAGAAGAAGAAGAAGAAGAGAAGAAGGAGAACAAGAAGAAGAAGAAGAAGAAGAGAAAAAGAAGAAGAGGAAGAAGAAGAAGAAGAAGCAGCAGAGGAGAAAAAGAGGAGAGAGCAGCAGAAGAGAGAAGGAAGGAAAGGAAGCAGCAGCAGCAGCAGCAGCAGAGGAAGAATGGAGAGGAACAGAGGAGAACAGAGGAGAAGGTAAGAGGACAACAAAAAGAAGAAGAAGACAAAGAAAAAGGACAACAATCAACAGTCAAAGAGAGGAAGAAACAAGAGGAAGAAGAAGAACAAGAGAGGACAAGAGGAGAGGACAAAACAAACAACAAGAATAAAATAAACAAAACAAACAATGAAGAACAACAAACAAATAAGAACAACAAAACAAAACAATGAACAAACAACAAAATAAGACAAACAATAAAATAAACAACAACAACAAACAAAACAGGAACAGGAGGAACAATAATGAGGAACAACAAACAACAACAGGACAAGAGGACAACAACAAACAAAACAAGAACAAGAACAATGAATAAGAACAACAAGACAAACATCAACAACAACAAGGAGGACAAATTAAACAAGAAGAAATAGTTAAAGAAGAAGAAGAAGAAGAATAGTTGAAGAAGAAGAAGAAGAAGAAGAAGAAGAAGAGGAAGAAGAAGAAGAAGAAGAAGAAGAAGAGAGGTTAAGAAGAAGAAGAAGTTAAAGGAATAGTTAAGAAGTTAGCAGAAGAAGGCAGGTTAAGAAGAAGAAGAAGAAGAAGAAGAAGAAGAAGCTAGTTGAAGAAGAAGAAGAAGAGAGAGAGAGAGAAGAAGAAGAAGAAGAAGAAGAGAGAAGGAGAAGAAGCGTTAAAGAAGAAGAAGTTAAAGAAGTATTAAGAAGAATAAGAAGAAGAAGAAGAAGAAGAAGAAGAAGAAGAAGAAGAAGAAGAAGAAGAAGAAGAAGAAGAAGAAATAAAGAAGAAGAAGTTAAGAAGAAGTTAAAGAAGAAGAAGAAGAAGAAGAAGTAAAAGAAGCAAGAAGAAGAAGAAGAAGTTAAGAAGAAGAAGAAGAAGAAGAAGAAGAAGAAGAAGAAGTTATATTAAAGAAGAAGAAGAAGAAGTGGAAGAAGAAGAAGTAAGAAGAAGAAGAAGAAGAATTGAAGTTAATCAGAAGGTGGGAAGAAGGCAAAGCTAAGAATAAGTAGGGAGAAGCATTTATTGTATTAAGTAACAATTTGCGAAGAATTTGCGAAGTCGGTTTATTGATGAGGCTGGAAGTCGAGTGTGTTAACTAAGTCCCAACTTCACCAAAACGCGAAATTCAGGCAGATTATCTGAGTACAGAAGAACAGCTGATTTGCGACGTTAGTTAAAATCCTGCTATATCATCAATCTTGTAGTTTTGGGCCAGCTGGTCGTTTCAGTGACTTAATTTGGGTGTCCCGGCGAAAATATTACCGAGTACTAGCCAGTCATTCAGTTTTCACTACAAGTCTGGCGAAAACAGTAGTTAACACGTTTGTGAAAATGTCGTTGGCAAAATGCTGATTTCTCATAGTTTATAGCAATCCGCCATTTGTGTTTTAATACTATCATATCTCGTTGGAAAAACAATATTTCTCCATGAAATTTGGTAGGAGGTATACCAGTTACCAGGCGTGGTTTACAAAACATTCGCGAGGCTTACAGTATCAATTTCATATATCGTGCCGCCCGTTTTTCCAAAATGGCGACTGACCTTCAAACTTTCATTTCAATTCGATTTACTGGAGGTTTACTTTTTTACGATAAAACGTTCAAATACAAAAATGTAGAGAAATTTATGGCAAACATAAAATGGTGCATATAATTTTGAAGAATCGGATAATAAATAACTGAGATATGGCCATTTGAAGATAACCACTTTTGTGTTTCTTCATTCCTTCAGCACTGAGACATGAGAATAAATTTATGAATGCAAAACATATGTTTGCCTATCTTTTTCACTCGAACGTTCTCAATTTATTATTGGATGGAACAACCAATTGATGAATTTCATGAATGTGAAAATATGATACAGTAGTAAATTTGAGAACGTTCAAGATAGCCAAACATATGTTTTGCATTCTATGAATTTATTCTTTGCTGTCTCACTGCTGAAGAAATGAAGTCGTTGGTAGCGGTTATCTTCAAACAGCCATATCTCGGTTATTTATTATCCGATTCTTCAAAATTATATACCATTTTATTTGCCATAAAATTTCTATATTTTTGTATTTGAAACGTTTTATCGTAAAAAGTAATATTCCTCCAGTAAAATCGGAATTGAAAAGTTTAGTCGGTCGCTATCATTTTGGAAAAAACAGATATTGAAATTTTTGATATATGAATTTTGTAAACCATGCCTTTAATTATACCCCTACCAAATTATGGAGAAATATTGTTTTTTCTTAAATGAGATATGATGAAAAATAGGCTAAAACACAAAATGGCGGATTACAGGTAAACTAAGGAGAAATCAGCATTTTGCCAACGACATTTTCGTTTCCGCTTTTTACTGTACGGTCGCAGGTATCGGTATCGCTATTTTTTTAAGGACCCTGTACAGTATGTCATTACTCAAAACTAAGATTACAAAAAATTAAGGCTAGGCGTACACCGGATAGCGTCAAGACAAGAAAAGTGATGATATAGCCGCCGTTAGTCACAGTGTTTTCACAGTTGTTAAGGCTAACACATAGCCGGAGTTAGTTAGGTACACCGAGCTGTCATTAACGAAGACAGATTAAACATGTTTAAGTCACAGTACGACATAGCCGCTTGAAGTGACACACACCACCCGTCATTGCATCGGTGTAAAGGCTTCATAAGGAACTATGCAGCACGAGTAAACGTGACTAATCTCGTCTTATATTGTCTTGACTAACTTGTGTACGCCTAGCCTGAATATCACACTGTTATTATACAGTCTCTGTAATGTTGGTAGTAAAGTGAAAAGTATTCTATTTAACTCACCTAGAATAATTCTACTCACCATAGTTTGCGATTTGTTTTCAGTGGAGAATTCCGTTCCGTTTTCAATTTGTTCCAACTGTAAACTGTAAGCCACGAAGTTGGTGAGCCACATTGTGATTATAAGCGGATTTATGTCCATGGTATCCAACTGTTCTCTTATAGTCGGAGGCACAATGTAGATTATAGATTTCTGGAGAATATTCAGTCTGAAAAATTAGAATATAATAATAATATTAATAGCTGACAGCAGCTCAGTCATACCAATAGAATCCTACCTTGTACAGCGATTACTGGTAACTGTACTACTTTACTACGAAATTCTTTTAATATATATAATGTATCAATTCATATATTCTTATATTATAGTTGTTCTTATTCATAGTATGAAGAGTTTCGTGTCCGACTTTGGAAAGTTCGTGGAGAAGTTTGAGTAGACCAATTTTGATGAGGTTTCTAAGAAGAAGAAAAAGAAGAAGAAGAAGAAGAAGAAAAAGAAGAAGAGGAGGAGGAAGAAGAAGAAGAAGAGGAGGAATAAGAGGGAAGAAGAAGAAGAGGAAGAAGCGGAGAAGAAGAAGAAGAAGAAGAAATAAATAACAAATCGAGGGCTCTATTTGTTTTTCAAAAATAACCATTCTAAATATGACTAATTTGATAAAAACATGGAATAGTTTCCTGTGGCACTATCTGTTGGCATAAAATGTACTAAATTATTAAATCCCTTGAGTGTTGGTTTGTTAAATGGCACATAGATAGAGCTTAGAAGCTAAAATTGCTACAGAGGTTTCAGAAGCCTTACGCTTGTGCGTAAACGTTTCTCTCGGTGCAGCAAAGTGCTACTTTACGCACTATGTACATAAATAACTATAATGATTTCATGATAAACTGCACTCCTAACATCTTTATTGGGAAAATACAATTGTAAATACTTGTGAATATTTACCTGGCATTTTAAATATTTTTGGCACACAAGTATAGCAGGATTCATTCAACTTGTCATAAAACATATGATCGACGAGCATATGAGCACAATACTTAACCTACAAATGCTGAATCTGGCAGATTATTGAAAAGGTCTTTTAAAAAGTTATTCTTTGAAAGGTCTACTCTAAAAAGGTCTTTTAAAGAATTTAAAGGTCTTCAAGACTTTCAAGCCTTTTGATTATTGTGTCGAAATCACTGTTTCATTATTACTGGATCAGCTGATTTATGACAAGTTAATTGGATCCTGCTATATTTTTGTGTAATTACCTGGCATATTCCAAGCAGTCCCAAATTCTGTCCAGACTGACGAAATTTTTTGAATTGACCACTGCCATTGGATCGATCTCCGCATTCTCAAACGAGCATATTACAAACGAAGAAAGCGTTTTCAGTTTGGAACGATCGTAGGGCCCGTTCAGACTGAAACAAAATCACAATTTTCAAAAATAATGCTGAATAGCAGGTTATCTACGACCGTGTTACAACGCAATCATTACAGTTTCATAATTGAAATCGAAACAGTAGCTTTTTCGAAATGGAATTTGAAACTTGTATCGTAATGACCTCATTACGATACAGATTGTACATTATGAAACGTTCCTTGTTCAATCTGATCCAATTTTAAAACACTGGAACGGAACAATTCCTAACCTATACGGCAAACATTGAAATATAGAACTAGCAGGATATTTCCTTGCAGGTAAATAGATTTTGTAATATTTTGAACATTTATTCTGTGAAGATCTAAATAAAAGTTTTTGATTTGTTTTGAAAATGGTGACCGCTGGAGGTAACTTGCACTCCTTTTTACTGTCTTGAAAACTCACACAAAATAATCTAAAATCACTTAAAAATTACATGCAAAGCAGACACGGAGACTGTTGCATTGTTGTAGCAGACTTTAGCGCAAGCCCAGTATGTACTGCAACCAGCCTCCAGCGGTCACCTAACACTAAAGATGCCATATCTCAGTCAAAATTGGTCCAATCTTAACAAATAAGGTTTCAATCGATTTATAATTAAATATACTAAAAAAAGTTATTCTTGTAAAATTTTCGGCATATCAACGGTTTCAAGAAACAAAATTTCAAATGGCCGCCATTTTGTTTTATGGATTTGAAAAATTGTCATAATTTTTCTGTATCTTTGTCTAGTTGTCATAAATGTTGGTGTAAAGTTTCAATTCCATATGTTTCACCATTATTGATATAAAAAATAATAAGTGAGTGGGCATGGCCAGACAGGGCGCGCCAAGATAAATAAAGATAAAAATGTATTTTTTAAATTATCAGATTCAAAAATTATACTAACCTAACATTAACAGCAATAAACGCCCGATTTCGGGAAGCAGCCAGTCCCATCACTCCGTAACGGTTTTTGATGAAATTCGTCTGTACAGTCTCATTCAAAAATGTCACCTCACCGTTATCGTCTTGCACCAGTGTCAATTTGAAAATGGCGCCCTGCTGACAGCCAATCAAAAATGCTGCGTTGTTCAATTTTATCAGTCCTGAAATTTATAGGGAAAAATAAAATGAATTAATAATTTTATGTGATTATAATACATTACAATAGTTATCGCTGTAAGCGGAAACGTTGCTCATTTGTCAACTAAGGCTAGGCGTACACCGGTTAGTCAAGACAAGACAAGACGATCACAGTAGCTGTTATAAAGCACACACCGATTAGTCATTGCATCAGTGTGTTATGCTTCATAAGCAACTATGTGAAGTACTGTGACTAAACGTGACTAATCTAACCGATGCAATGACTAATCGGTGTGTGTTGCTTCATAAGCAACTATGTGAAGTACTGTGACTAAACGTGACTGATTTGCAAGTGCCCTGATTTTATTGCATTGTTGAAAATGTGATTGTTGTCAAAGTAGATTGAAAAAATAGACAAAAATAAAACACTCACCAGTCAGATTGCACCGCCTGGTGTTGTGACAATGCTTGGAGACAAGTTTGCCGGTGCCTTTTTGCAAGATCAGCACAATTATATGCGTGCCCTTAATGCAGACTGCACACACATTGCTGTTGTCAGCGTCCCAGCAGATGAGACTCGAAACTGATAGCAGGTCTTCTTCAGGCCACAGAGGTTCAATGCTGATTTCAATGTTGCCGGTTGGCAACTGAGAAGTTGGATCAGGTTGTTGAAGATCAGTTTGCACTCCAGAAGTAAGAGGAGGTTGTGGAACTGCAGTTAGGTTAGGTTGAGGCACAGAAGTTAGGTTAGGTTGTGCTACAGAAGTTAGGTTAGGTTGTGCTACAGAAGTTAGGTTAGGTAGTTAGGCTGGAAGTTAGGCTAAGGTTGTGCTACTAGAAGTTGGGAGGTTGTGCCACAGAAGTTAGGTTAGGTTGACACAGAAGCTGGGTCAAGTGGGTGTGCCAGGGTTAGGTTGTGCTACAGGTTAGGTTAGGTTGTGCCAGAGTGAAGTTAGAGGTTAGAGGTACCGTTAGGTTAGGTTGTGCCACAGAAGTTAGGTTAGTTGAGTTAGGCCAGGTTGGGATACTGAGTTAAGTTAGGTTGTGCTACAGAAGATTTTAGGTTGTGGAACAGAAGTAGGTTAGGTTGTGCCAGAAGTTAGGTCAGGTTACAGAGGTTAGGTTGTGTGCTGCAGAAGTTAGGTTAGGTTGTGCTACAGAGTTGGTTGGGCTGCACAGAAGTTAGGTTGGGATACTAGCCAGAGTTAGGGTTGTGCCAGAGGTTAGGCTGCAGAAGAAGTTAGGTTGTGCTACAGAAGTTAGGTTAGGTTGTGCTACAGAAGTTAGGTTAGGTTGTGCTACAGAAGTTAGGTTAAAGGCTGAAGCTGAGTTAGGAAGGTTGTGCTACAGAAGGGGTCAGGTTGTGCCACAGTTAAGTTAGAAGCCAGAAGTTAGGTTGGGTTGTGCTTCCGGATTGGATTCAATCTCAACATTGCTGGGAGGATTGGATTGCAACTGAGAAGTAAGGTTAGGTTGTGCTTCAAATGTTGGGTTTAGTTCTTCTTCGGAAGTAAAAGTAGATTGTGGTACAGATGTAAGGTCTGGTTGTCCATGAGAAGTTAGGTTAGGTGGCAGCACAGAATTTGGGATAGGATGTGCTTCAGAAGTTAGCGGAACAGAAGGTAGATTCAATTGTTCTTCAAAAGTTAGGTTAGGATGTTCAGGTCCAGGTTGTTCTGCAGAGGTTAGATTAGTATTGAACTTGGTTCCAGTTCCACCCGAATCTGCTTGGACCCTATCCAGATCCATCACCTTTTCAACATCTCTACTTTCAGTCTCCATTTTTGATATTGCACTTTCTAGGTTAGGCTCCATTTCAGAAGTGAGGTTAGGCTGCTGGCTATCCAAACCTCCGTCTCTCCTTTCAGTCTCCATTTTCGATAGTGCAATTTGTAGGTTAGGCTCCATTTCAGAAGTGAGGTTATCCAAACATCCAGAATTAGCCTGCAATAAGTCAGTCTTCTGCATTTCCAATGCAACATCTTTGTTCCCCGACAAATTTTGTTGATTGTTAAAAGGAAAAGACGCCACATCTGAAACACTAACAGGTTTCTTCACTGTTACCTGTTGCACGTCACTTTTTGATAATTCACAAAAATTGACACAAATGCTGTTGATTGCACCCTTGACATTGCCAGCAATCAAAACACCAGTTTGGCTATCGGTACTGCACCACAGGAAACTGGTGATGTGTGTCAGTTTTGAATCGAAGATTTTCATCAGTTTCACACGGAGACTGTTCGAAATTGACACGGTGATTGGTTCCAAATTCAGGCCACTTTTGAAATTCTCATCTTCAACTATCCAGAGTGCTATGATGCCATCTTGACTGGCAGTGAACAGAAGAGTTGAGCAGCTGAACTCGTCACCTTGGAATCTTTCCCAGGCAACCGCTGAAAAATAGAAAATAAACACAGGGTGTTTCAGAACTCCCTACCAATATTCTAGGGCATTGTTCCTGGGTAAAAACCATATCTAAATATCATATTTAAATCGTCCAAAAGTCCTTAGTTACTCACACAGCTGCCATTTTGTTTTTTTCACTCATTATTTTTCATCTCAATAATGGTGAAACATATGGAATTGAAACTTTGCACCAACATTTATGACAACTGGACAAAGCTACAAAAAAATTATGACAATTTTTCAAATCCATAAAACAAAATGGCGGCCATTTAAATTTTTTTTCTTGAATAACTCGGAAACCGTTGGTATTACGAAAATTTTACAAGAATAGCGTTTTTTAGTAAATTCATTTACAAATCGATTAAAACCTTATTTGTTGAGATTGAAACAATATTGACTGAGATATGGCAGCTTTAGTGATAGGTGATTTCTGGAGGTTAGTTGCACTCCTTTCTACTGTCTTTTAAATTCATACAGAATTATCTAAAATCGCTTAAAAATAACATGCAAAGCAGACGGAGACTTTTGCATTGTTGTAGCAGACTTTAGCCGCAAGCCCAGGATGCACTGCAACCAGCCTCCAGCCTCCGCCTCCAGCGGTCATCTATCACTAAAGCTGCCATATCTCAGTCAATATTGGTCCAATCTTAGCAGATAAGGTTTCAATCGATTTGTAATTACATTATGATAATGCATTAAGGGCGCCATCTTTCCTATGTAATTTTTAAAAAATACTCAATTGTTTTGGAGTTTTTCATACAACTTCTCAAATTGGGTTATTTGCTTAGTTTTTTGGTGTAAGTAAGATAAATGTATGATTAAAATAAACTTTCTTATAACATTTTGAAGAAAAACATGCGTTCTTTATGTGTCACCCTGTATAGCCTACACTCACCAGTGAATTTGATCCTAGAGGCCCTGTACTGGAGTTCAGTGATCTGATGCTTCATATTGGCGGTCTTATAAGGTTTAGACCACTTTTTCCGGAAATAGTGCAGCCACATCTTTGAAATGTCGAATTTTATCACCCACTGCTCTCTGTCGGCTCCATACAGAGTCAACTGGCCCATGTTGGTCAGGCAGGCTAGAAGGCATCTGCAGAGCAAACAATAGAATAGAAGTGAACTCAAAATTTGAGATTCAGATGAGAAAACATACTACAGAAAAGATCCTGTCAAATATGATTGAGCAGAGCTAACTATCTTTATTTATAAAATACGTCCTCAATTTCATTCAAATTGCACATGGCACAAGTATAATTCCTATCTGGTACCCATGGCTTGTAATTCAGGTCTATTAGCTCACCTCTCGCTTTAAAAACCCATCTCATTACCCACATTTCATATTTTTGTACTTCCTGATATAATAATTTTTCTCACCCAGTTCTAGATTGAAGGTCTCCTTCAATCCCAGTTCTAGGATTGGCCTCCCCATAACTCATGTAGCCTTAGGCTAGGCGTAACTTGTCTTGTATTGACTAGGTTTGGCTAGGCGTACACCGGTTAGTCAAGACAAGACAAGACGAGATTAGTCACGTTTAGTCACAATACTTCACAAAGTTGCTTGTGAAGCAACACACACCGATTAGTCATTGCACAGTGTGTGCAGCTATGGAGTGGTCCGTAGCCGAGGGCGATAAGCGCCTGTCTGATAATCCAAAGGTTCCAAGATCGAATACAATTGTCGGAACGGATTTTGACAGAAACGGCCACTCCCGTCTTTCGGAGGAGACGAAAAGCCGTCGGTCCTGACTGCCTAAAAACAGTCGTCATCTCTCATCATCACCTCTCTCATTACCCACGTACAAGCCTAGAGCTCATGTGGGCATCACCCTCAAAAAAAAGGTTAGATCTGTTCACTAGACAGACACACTTTTCCTACTATTCTCAATTGCAGTGAAAACAGCTACTCGACCAAGTAAGTAGAGTAGAGTTAGTATGCTAGTTACTCTACCAATAACTGTACTAATGAAAACCAGGCTTAAAAGACCTTTTTAAAGAAGACCTTCCAAACTTTTAAAAAGAATAACTTTTTAAAAGACCTTTTCAATAATCTGCGAGATTCAGCATTTGTAGGTTAAGTATTGTGATATTGCATAGCCCCCTTTAAACTACATGGCCGCGGCCTTCAATGTGACAACCACGCAGTCCCGGCTGGTTTCATTATAAAATCATACTTATAAAAAACACTACAAACACATGACTTATAAAACACATGACCGATTTGCATTGCTCATGCAAGCCGATGGAGTGACGTTGTCACATTGAAGGCCGCGGCGATGTAGTTTAAAGGGGGCTATGGATATTGCTCCTTCAAAACATATGTTTTCTGACAAGTTAAAAGGATCCTGCTATACTTTTAATCGGCTCTCACCTAGCATAGTGCACCAGTCCCCTTGGTGACCACACCGTCTGCACCAACACCCTCTCGACGGCACTGGTCTTGTCCAGCTCGGGCGCCCAATCAGGGTTGAGCAGCAGGGCGGTGACCTCGCCCAGTTCACAGGCGGAGTGCAGAATGTTGGTGGCATCAATGCCCATGTGCGCGGTCGGAAGAAGGAGGAGGAGGAGGAGGAGAAGAAGGAGGAGAAGGAGGAGGAGGAGGAGGAGGAGGAGGAGGAGGAGGAGGAGGAGGAGGAGGAGGAGGAGGAGGAGGAGGAGAGGAGAAGGAGGAGGAGGAGAGAGAAGGAGGAGGAGAAGGAGGAGAAGAAGAAGAAGAAGGAGGAGGAGGAGGAGAAGGAGAAGAAAGAAAAAGAAGAAGAAGAAGGAGGAAGAAAGAAGAAGAAGAGGAGGAGAAGAAGAAGAAGGAGGAGAAGAAGAAGAACAGGAGAGGAGGAGAAGAAGAAGAAGAAGATTTAAGAGAAGAAGGAGGAGAAGGAGAAGAAAAAGAAGAAGGAGAAGAAGAAGACGAATAAGAAGATTAAAAATAAGGAGGAAACTTATTACATTTTAGGTTACAAGTTTTTGACCTATTTCAATGTGAAAAGGATACAACTATGATATACTGTGTCTATCTCGACTATCCGGTGTACGAGATATGCAAAGAGGCTATCATTGCAGTGCTGGCTATCTGATGTACCAGTCGAAGCGCGGCGCTTAATTGGTAATCGCCGCATATTTCCTGTCGGATATAGGGTACTACTTCTACTTTGTATCCGCCCTCACCTAGCATAGTGCACCAGTCCCCTTGGTGACCACACCGTCTGCACCAACACCCTCTCAACGGCACTGGTCTTGTCCAGGTCGGGCGCCCAGTCCGGGTTGAGCAGCAGGGCGGTGACCCAGCCACAGGCGGAATGCAGAATGTTGGTGGCATCTATGCCCATGTGCGCGGTGGGAAGAAGAAGAAGAAGAAGAAGAAGAGGAGGAGGAGGAGAAGAAGAAGGAGGAGGAGAAGAAGAAGGAGGAGGAGGAGGAGGAGAAGAAGAAGGAGGAGGAGAAGAAGAAGGAGGAGGAGGAGAAGAAAAGAAGGAGGAGGAGAAGAAGAAGGAGAAGGGGAGGAGAAGGGGTGGAGAAGAAGAAGGAGGAGGAGGAGAAGGAAAAAGAAGAAGGAGGAGGAGGAGAAGAAGGGGAGGAGAAGAAGGAGGAGGAGAAGATAGAAGGAGGAGGAGGAGAAGGAGAAGAAATAGAAGGAGAAAAGAAGAAGGAGAAGAAGAAGAGAAGAGGAGAAGAAGAAGAAGAGGGAAAAGGAAATGAAGAGGAAGAAGAAGAAGAAGAAGAGGAAGAGGAGAGAAGGAGGAGAACATGAAGAAGAAGAAGAAGAACAAGTAGAAGGAGGACAAGGGGAAGAAGAAAAAGAAGGAAGAAGAAGAGGAGGAGAAGAAGAAGAAGAAGAGGGAAAAGGAGAAGAAAAAGAAGAAGAAGGAGAAAAAGAAGGAGAAGGGAAGGAGAAGAAGAACAAGTAGAAGGAGGAGAAGGAAGAAAAAGGGAAGAAGAAGAAGGAGGAGAAGAAGAAGAAGAAGATTAAAATAAGGAGGTTGTAAACTTATTACATTTTAGGCTACAAGTTTTTGACCTATTTCAATGTGTGTGCTGCTTCATAAGCAACTTTGAGATTTACTGTGATTAAACGTGACTAATCTCGTCTTGTCTTAGTCACAGCAGTGATTCTAAAGCACACACCGATGCAATGACTGATCGGTGTACCTTTATACAACCATGTGAAGTGTGACTAATCTCGTCTTGTCTTGTCTTGACTAACCGGTGTAAGCTCTCACCTAGCATAGTGCACCAGTCCCCTTGGTGACCACACCGTTTGCACCAACACCCTCTCGACGGCACTGGTCTTGTCCAGGTCGGGCGCCCAATCAGGGTTGAGCAGCAGGGCATTCACCTCACCCAGTTCACACGCGGAGTGCAGAATGTTGGTGGCATCTATGCCCATGTGCGCGGTCGGAAGAAGAAGAAGAAGAAGAAGGAGGAGGAGGAGGAGGAGGAGGAGAGGTGAGGAAAAAGAAGAAGAAGGAGGAGTTCGAAGAGTAGGAGGAGAAGAAGGTGAAGGAGTAGGAGGAGAAGAAGAAGTAGGTGGAGGAGGAGGAGGAGAAAAAGAAGGAGGAGGAGAAGAAGGAGGAGGAGGAGAAGGAAGAAGAAGAAGAAGAAGAAGGAGGAAGAGGAGGAGAAGAAGAAGAAGAAGAAGGAGGAGGAGAGAAGAAGAAGGAGGAGGAGAGAAGAAGGAGGAGAAGAGGAGAAGAAGGAAGAGGAGGAGAAGAAGGAGAAGAAAAAGAAGAAGAAGGAGGAGGAGGAGGAGAAAAAAGAAGGAGGAGGAGAGGAAGAAAAGAAGAAGAAGGAGAAGAAGGAGGAGAAGAGGAGAAGAAGGAGGAGGAGGAGGAGGAGAAGAAGAAGGAGGAGGAGGAGAGGAAGAAGAAGAAGGAGGAAGGAGAAGGAGGATAGGAAGAAGGGGAGAAGGAAAAGAAGGAGAAGAAGATAGAGGAAGAGAAGAAGGAGGAAGATAAGCAGGAGGAGAAGAAGAAGAAGAAGGTGGAGAAGAAGGAGGAGGAGAAGAAGAAGGAGGAGGAGGAGGGAGAAGAAGAAGGAGAAGAAGAAGTAGGAGGAGAAGAAGAATAAGGAGCAGGAGGAGAAGAAGAGGAGAAGGAGGAGGTGAAGAAGAAGAATAAGAAGGAGGAGAAGGAGGAGGAGAAGAAGGAGGAGGAAAGAAGAAGAAGGAGGAGAAGGAGGAGGAGAAGAAGAAGAAGGAGAAGAAAAAGAAGAAGAAGGTGAGAAGAAGGAGGAGAAGGAGAAGAAGAAGAAGAAGGAGGAGGAGGAGAAGGGAGGAGGAGGAGGAAGAAGAAGAAGAAGGAGGACAAGAAGAAAAGAAGAAGAAGAAGGAGGAGAAGAAGAAGAAGAAGAAGAAGAAGAAGAAGAAGGAGGAGGAGGAGGAGAAGAAGGAAAAAGAATAAGGAGGAGGAGGAGAAAAGGGAAGGAGGAGGAGGAGAAGAAGGAAAGAAGAAGAAGGAGGAGGAGGAGGAGAAGGAGGTGGAGGAGAAGAGGAAGAAGAAGGAGGAGGAGGAGAAGAAAGAAGAAGAAGAAGAAGAAGATTAAAATAAGGAGGTTGTAGGGCAACTATGTGTGACTAAACGTGACTAATCTCGTCTTGTCTTGTCTTGACTAACCGGCCTAGTCTTAGTCATTGCATCAGTGTGTGCTGCTTCATAAGCAGCTATGTGAATTACCGTGACTAATCTTGTCTTGTCT
>CM029543.1:2675039-2700039 GCA_017141395.1 Laodelphax striatellus | reverse complement strand
GACTTAATTCTTATCAAATTACAGCCAATAACATAGTCCAGTCAGATTATTCTCCCTCAAGCGACAGGGAGAGAAAGATTTGGCGGGTAAGAGAGAAAATAGAAGAAGAGCGGGAGGGAGAGGGTGAAAGAGGGAGAGCAAGAAAAAGTGTGGAGAGGAAGAGAGGGAGTGATGGAGGAGGAAAATTGAAAACTATTTTTCCTAATTTAATGAGAAATGAACTATACTTACATTTTAAAAGATTTCTGTACTGCAAAGCGTTTGCCTGGGTTTCCCAATTCTTGAATCGATTGAATTTCTTCAACAATTCTCAATTTTGGAATTTTAACAATTTTGGAAGAGATAATTAGATGTTGCAGTTAACCAACTGCTATAGATGCTTATTTTTAAAAATGGGAGAATAATAAATCTTAACTAAAATAATCTATACCGTCTTTCGGAGGAGACGAAAAGCCGTCGGTCCCGACTGCCTTAAAACAGTCGTCATCTCTCATCATCACCCCTCTCATTACCCACGCACAAGCCTAGAGCTCATGCGGGCATCACCCTCAAAAAAAATTAGACGAAAGTAGGCCTACTGTTATAATGCTTCCTGATTCGTTTTCCATCATTCATTAAAACTGCTTCCAATTAACCAGCTGACATCAACCTGCCAACACACTAGACATGCACAATTATTACATAGCAAACTATTTATGTCTAGTGTATAGGCCGATTCAGTGAGTCAGCTGTTCAATTGAAAGTTATCATGTTCTATTGAATTTGAAGTAAAATTTGATCGTGAATTCTTGGATGGATTGAGAGTTTGAAACGTTGATTCTTACAAAGTGGAACATATTTTCCCAAACATAGTATAGCAGGATTCTTTTAAATTGTCAGAAAACAGCTGATTGATGTACGCTTGTTTACTAACGTTAAATCAGCTGTTTTCTGACAAGTTAAAAAAAAACTGCTGTACAGTTAGTACACTTTTTCCAGACATAAAATTGTAGAATATATATAATTTCTTATATAATAATTTTTTAATATCAAACAACGATAATAAGCTACCTACTATTATTATCTATCTTGTATTGTAATGGCGTGGTTTCACGATACCAGTAGACGTGTAGGTTACTGGCAGGCAGGTTGGTCATATGATCTTCCACTCTATACAAACAAATAGGGCATGCACACTGACTGGTGTGCATTGCCCTATTTGTTTGTATGGAGACACCTGTCAGGCTAGGCGTACACCGGTTAGTCAAGACAAGACAAGACGACATTAGTCACGTTTAGTCACAGTAATTCACATAGCTGCTTATGAAGCAGCACACACCGTTGCAATGACTAATCGGTGTGTATTTAGTGACATTCACTCATTTTTCAAACTTATTTTGAGAGAAACAACTTTTCTAACATTAACATCAACCCATTCACTTATTATTAAAAACTTATTTTGAGAGAAACAACTTCAACATTTCTAACATTAAAAATATTGTCTCTCTACTCTTGGTATAGTGTTGAATGCTTTTAAAATAATGAAAACGTAACACTAGCAAAGGCATGCAAATTGTAGGTAAAAAGTGAATTAGTCAACTTATGATTTGCGTTTCATTTCAATGCAATCTTAGGCTAGGCGTACACCGGTTAGTCAAGACGAGACAAGACGAGATTAGTCACAATAATTCACATAGTTGCTCATGAAGCAGCACACACCGATGCAATGACCAATCGGTGTGTGTTGCTTCATAAGCAACTATGTGAAGTACTGTGACTAAACGTGACTAATCTCATCTTGTCTTGTCTTGACTAACCGGTGTACGCCTAGCCTTATGGGAATTGGCAAAAGTATGGTGGATTTGTCCGAGATAACCAATCAAAAGTGTGACATTCAATGGCCACACTGTTATTATACAGTCTCTGCAGTTTTCCTAATCTTTTGTCCTATATAAACTGTGTTAAAATTAATGATTCATCTTTTTCAATTTCCAAACTATGGAACGGTAATACGCGATAAATTGCTCAATAGAACGCTTAAAATAGTTTATTTACAAATCTATAATAATTATCCAGATGATGACTTAATGATTATAGAATAAATCTTTCACAACAGAATACCATTAAAGAAGACCTTCCTAATGTATATACATATCACAAGAATGACATAAATTAATAATTATTCACTTTAAATCACAAGTATTACAGTATTAATATTGGTCTTACGTGAAGCAGGTATAGCAGGATTCTTTTAAATTGTCATAAAACAGCTGATTGATGTACGCTCGTTTACTAACGTTAAATCAGCTGTTTTCTGACAAGTTAAAATAATCCTGCTATATCATCCGATTTGAAATATACAACTATAAGTTTATTGTTTAATATATTTATAACAACCGGTCTTAAATTGGAATAAATTACATCGCGTTATAAAACAAAAGTTAATAGTTTTTATTTTTGATATTTTTCATTATTTCTAACTCAATCGCAATTTTATTTAACCAGGAGTGATTATAGAGTAATGTACAGTAATTGAACTTTTTAAAAAGTTTGATAATTTACTTTTGAACATAAGTTTGTAGATTTAATAGAATATTAACTAACTCACAAATTTTATGGTCTTACTCAGTTGATAGTAAATTTATTTCAATTTTCCATTCAACATTGAATTTGAAAACGAATTTTCTAGTTTGATGGTGAATTTATTTAAATTCGCCCCATTATATTGATGATTAGTTCAGTTTTGAAATGAAATTTGAATTTAGCTAGTCGAAAACTTGATATTGATCAAAATACTACACTCTACCTAGTCAATTATACTCAGTACTCGGTTTAGTACTTGGAAAATAAATTCTGTGGTCGATTAATTTTTTCCAACATTTTTTATAACAATAATCTCCAGTTATATAAATACGAATTTAGTAAAGCTAACGATTATTTTTTTCTGAAAAACATACACTTCCTATTCATTCATCCACACTAATCTGATTTCTTAAGGAAAAATTGTTTAGTTGATTGGAACTTTTCTGAATTTTTTTTATAACATCAATCTTTTCTAGTTAGGCTAGGCGTACACCGGTTAGTGAAGACAAGACAAGACAAGATTAGTCACAGTACTTCACATAGTTGTTTATGAAGCAACACACACCGATTAGTCATTGCATCGGTGTGTGCTAGACTAATATTCTTTGTTTCGATTTTATAATTTATAATAATTGAATATGTTTGTTTCCACTGTATTTTGATATTGCATATATTTTTGTTACATATTATATGATGTACATGAATGATAGTGCAAATAAAGGATTTGATTTTTGATTTGATTTGTGCTGCTTCATAAGCAACTATGTGAATTACTGTGACTAAACGTGACTAATCTTGTCTTGTCTTGACTAACCGGTGTACGCCTAGCCTTATAAAGGCTAAGGCCCGGTCTAGACGCAACGATTAGTTTGTCAAACTTATCAGGATTATTTTAAATTGTCATAAAACAGCTGATTTAACGTCAGTAAACGAGCGTACATCAATCAGCTGTTTTCTGACAAGTTGAATGGATCTGATTGATGTAAGCTCGTTTACTGACGTTAAATCAGCTGTTTTATGACAATTTAAAATAATCCTGATAAGTTTGACAAACTTAACGTAGCGTCTAGACCGGGCTTTATGCTTAGTTTTTTGAACAATATACTCTTTCTAGCCACTCATCATCAGTACTGCATTTAGCCCTTTCGCCCCACGTTAGTTCCTAGAAATGAAACCGATGCGCCTCTTGCAGTTTCTCACGATGGTCCTCACGGCGCTCCTTCCAGTAGAGAACGGCAATAATGGCGGTGATCAGCAAACAGGTTCCAAGCAGAGCGAAAACACTGCGCACAATCAGTTTCGAAGGCGTCACAAACAGTTGCACCTTCCACAGGTTGGGTTTGTCACGTGGTGTGGGTATCACCACCACCTGGGAGTTGGGTATCAGCTGGAAGAAAGGGCGCACGTGCCCATACACGTGCACTTGCAATTGATCGACAAAATTCGGCATGCGGCCCAGACCGAAAATTGTGTAGGGCAACATGAGGGAGAAGTGCGCAGACTGCGGCAGTTGTGTTGAGACTGCAGCACGGTACTGTCCTTCCTGTGTAGTTGTCGAGTAGAAGATAGTAGGCCCGGGTAGATTGGTGCCGTAGGTGAACTGTTTAATGCCCAGAGGGTTGTTGATCAACGAGGACCGATTGTTGGTTTGCCCCATTGACACCATCACCTTCACAAAATTAGCGTCGTAGTCCAAACTGTTCCTGAACGCTGACACTGCAGATTTGCCGCCGCCATTGTTGTGCACCAAGATCACATCCAGGATGCCATCTTGCAGAAAATCGTAGAAAACACCCAAAGTAGTATTTGTGCTCAATGGGTTCAACGCATCAAAGTTCGCTTCAAACGTGCGTGGAAATTCTCCGCAGTTACTTTTGCATTCAACGTTCTCCAGCAACACCGTTTTATACGCGCCATTGTTCTTGACAGTAGCCAACAAATCTGGGTAGCCATCCATGTTGAAATCGCCAGGTCTCAAGGTCAACGTATCCAGGTACATTCTGGATTTGTCCGGAAACGCAAGGTTCCAATCCTTGTAGCTGATGCGCAGAGTTGTCCAGTGCGGTGCCGAATGTTGGTCCTCCTGATGCCACACCAACAACGCACTGTCTGCACAATCTTCGGACAAACAAACCGGCACCAAATGATCCAAACACCCTTCCAGGGTAAGATCTTGGAACACAGTTTGTCCCACATACTTAACCTTGTCCCTCAGAGTGCTGGGCAGTGTGATATTCTGATGCAAATGGAAGTTCTGTTTGTGCTCGTTGTACAACCATATCTCAAAAGTGTTGTCCGCTGTGGTCAGATACAGATCTCCGTAGGAATCCCCGTTCAAATCCAGGAAAGCATGGGAGTGAGGTGTTTTGAGTGGCACACTTGAGTCCACCAGCTTGTGCAGCTGGGGTTGGATGTCACGACCTTTCTGGAACACCCAAAACATTCGGGTGCCATTTGTGTGCACACCAAACAAGTCCACAATCATGTCCTGGTTGTAGTCCATGGCAAGAGGTTGGCCACGCATCTTGATCAAAGGTGTCACATTAGTGTTGCAATTCAGTTTGTTGGTTTCACCCCACAGCACATACACATCATTGACCTCTGTGTCGCCTTCTACAACGGTGACCAGAACATCCATCTGTGCGTCACCATCAAAATCCCCTGGCACCACACTGGTGATCTTCTGGTTGTCTTTGAACGAACACGACAGCTGGGCATTGTACTGCAGCAATGGTTCGGTATCAGATCCCAAAAGAATGGCAACTGTTTTCTGGTTGTTACGCAGCACAAACAGATCTGTGAATTTGTCGGAATTGAAGTTGCCGAAAGCAGCTGGCATGCCATCTGTGGCAGATCCGAACACTTTGTCAGTTATGTCGCTGCCATAAGCCACATTCACACATGTTGACAGAATTAGCGTGGCAAATAAGACCAGTGCACACATGTTGTGTTTTCTGTTGAAGGCTGACATGGTGATGGTTGTGGATGTCTAGAACAGAAAGCGAGAGATTTGACAGTGTTACAAACTGTTTTCACTGTTCTCACCTTGTACAGGAAATAATTTCTAATTGATCAGTAGATAGGGGGGGCCACAACTTGTACGACAATCCCCTTGTACGACACTACCCCCTGTACGACACTTTCAATATTGAGAAAACTACATTTTACCCCTTGTACGACAAACCTTTTACAGGTTTAAAGACCTTCTACAGGAAATAATTTCTAATTGATCAGTAGATAGGGGGGCCACAACTTGTACGACAATCCCCTTGTACGACACTACCCCCTGTACGACACTTTCAATATTGAGAAAACTACATTTTACCCCTTGTACGACAAACCAGTTGTACGACACCAACAATTACAAAATCGCTCAACCTCTTGTAAAAGTTTCATAATAATAAATAATATTAATTATCACACTGTATTAATCAATAATGATAATCTCAAAAATCGTCAACATCAATAACAAAGTGATTAATTTGCTGAATTTCACAAATAAATAATACAAATAAATAAAAATTGTAGCTCAATCAAGCATTTGAATATTTTATTGGAAACGGTCCGGGAGGTGCTGCTACCTAGCGGTCAATTTTGAAACTAACTCTAGTTGCCTAGTCTCTTCCCATCATGCAATGAAACTTCAATGCAAGTATAGCAGTATCCATTTCACTTGTCAGAGAACAGCTGATTTAACGTTAGTAAACGAGCGTACATCAATCAGCTGTTTCTGACAATTTGAAAGAATCCATAACTTGCTATAAATCAGCTAATTAAACAGTGACTTGACACAAATCATTCTGCCAAAGCTGGGCAACATCAGCTGTTTACTAATCGCCATCCGCCAAATTATATGAATCGCAGTATAACATTTACAACTTCGATTGCAATTTTAACAAGAAATTATTGTAATCACATTTGGCAAAGTAAACAATTGCTAAAACTGTTATCAACTACATACATCTGATAATACAACGTTTCAAAGTCTCAATCCTGATAATTATACTAAGTAGTTAGTTGAGAAATTTAGTAAGGCATATGCTTACAGAACCATTTCAACTGTTACGTTTGAAGCAGTTGACTGGTAGAGCTAACCTTACATGAATGTTACAACCTTCACGATGTTGTTTGTAACATCTTCATGGACCTGCGTGTCCGTGTGAGTGTTATTTTTATAATTTTTTTTGAGGGTGATGCCATGAGCTCTTGGCTTGTGCGTGGGTAATGAGAGGGTGATGATGAGATGACGACTGTTTTATAAGTCAGCGACGGCTTTCGTCTCCTCCGAAAGACGGGAGTGGCCGTTTCTGTCAAAATCCGTTCCGGCAACTGTATTCGATCTTGGAACCTTTGGATATATGTGATATATTGATGGAAATAAATGAATTTAAATAAGAGTAGTAAAAGTAGATCATTTTAAAGAGAGAACTCACCAGAATTTGCACGCCTTTTTCGGTTATCATAGCAATTTGATCGTTCTCAGACCACGTAGCTGCAAAACCATGATGCACCAGATGCAGAGCTCCGTGCGATTGGATTTCAATGAGTTTTGACATGATTTTATTGGCTGGAAACCCCTGTGAAACATAGAAATAAAGTTGGTTTTTAGGTTTTTAATATGCTTGAAGATGAAACAAAAATAGTCCATTATCAGTGGCTTTGTTAAGCTGTGTGCCCACGATCAGATCATCCAAGTCCTTACATACAGGGTGTTTCAGAACTCCCTACCAGTATTCTAGGGCATTGTTCCTGGGTAAAAACCATATCTAAATATCATATTTAAATTGTCCAGGAGTCCTTAGTTACTCACACAGCTGACATTTTGTTTTTTTCACTTATAAGTTTTTATCTCAATAATGGTAGAACAAATGAAATTGAAACTTTGCACCAACATTTATGACAACTAGACAAAGCTACAAAAAAATTATGACAATTTTTCAAAAACATAAAACAAAATGGCGGCTATTCAAAATTTTGTTTCTTGAATAACTCGGACACCGTTGATATAAAGAAAATTTTACAAGAATAACTTTTTTGAGTACATTCAATTAAAAATCGATTGAAACCTTATTTGTTAAGATTGGACTAATATTGACTGATATATGGCAGCTTTAGTGATAGGTGACCGCTGGAGGTTAGTTGCACTCCTTTTTAATGTCTTTAAAATTCACACAAAATACTCTAAAATCGCTCACAAATAACATGCAAAGCAGACAGAGACTGTTGCATTGTTGTGGCAGACTTTAGCCGCATGCCCAGGATGCACTGCAACTAATTATTATGTAGGTTGGTCTTGTACTTGAAGGTTAGGTTGCAATCACAATATTATTAATGCTAAACTTTGTCAAATTGGAAATAAGGTAATCAATAATATATATGGAATAAAAGACGTATTAATAGAAGACAAAATATCATGTTAATAACCTCTACCAATTGCGTAATAAATGATATTGTGTCTTCAACTGTATTGTATGACTAATAAACTGTTACTTTGAGGTTAGGTTAGTGACATAATACTATTACAAATTTCAGTGGTCAGGATGGGCGAGCTCTATAATTCTATCAAATAGTCATGTTAATAATTACTAATAAATTAGGTAGCGAAAAACACAGGAAGAATAGTTTTCAATTGAAATCAAGCTAGTAATCCATTCAAAATGTAGGCATACATCTCAACTTACCTACTGTAGGCTACTTATATAATGAAAATTGATGGGTTTAGAGGTAAATTTGACGACTGTTACATAATGAAACTCCACTAGAAATTTTTACGGGGTGATTTTTCACAGCAAAAATTGCTGGAATACTAATATTAATCTTCTAAAGAAAACAAAATATTACTCTATTTCCTGCGACGTTGGGAACGTGACATTTTGTCCCAACGACAGTTTGGTCCAGCGACATTCTGTCCCATTTTTGGGACAGAATGTCGTTTCATGGATTGGTCCAAATCAGTAATGTGGGACAGAATGTCGCTGGTACACATTGTCGGAAAGTGAAGGAATGAAAATTGGACCAAATGTATGGAGCCGACATATTGGTCCAGCTCAGGAATGTGGGACAGAATGTCGTTGGTACAAATTGTCGGAAAATGAAGGGAGGATAGATTGGACCAAACAATGTCGTGCACGGAGCCGACATATTGGTCCATCACAGGAATGCGTAAATATCGATATTTTCATCAATTCATTCATACTTATCGATATATTGGTATAAAATTGGTAATTCGGTGAGCCGGTTCGGTTGTAATGTAAACCCGTCTCGAAATTTGAATTGTACGAGATGGTTATGCATGATATTGAGAATTTTGAAAGTCCAACTCACTTTTCATAGGATGCTGTATTTTAGCTTCAAATTCTTCCAATTTGCTTTCAAATCAACTGTAACTGATGTAACTTGATGTAATTATGTTTTGACGTGGCCTATACATGTAAATTACTTGTCTTTTTGCAATAAATGGATTTTGATTTGATTTGACCTCTGTCTTATCAATGATATAATTAATCAATTTTATCGCCAGTGGATATCCTCAAAATAATGATTTTTCTCTTAATTTTGATAGTGAGAGAAAAGAAGCATTGCAGAAAAATTAAAATCCAAATACTGACAATTTCAAAAGTCACTTAACCTTGTTTTTCATCGCTTTAAAACCTACCTTAATTATGACCCTATGAAAAAGACAAAATATTATACCAATTTTTATTTTTAAAAGCATATTAATCGAAAACTGACTGCATACACTTTCAAATGTCAGTACAAATGTTTGGAAACATGTAATGTCGGATTGGGATCTGTGATGTCATACTTACACTCCTAATTGACTGTAGTTCAACAGTCGATATTTTGCCTAAATCGATATTGCGAATGAAACGTGGTACAGAATGTCGCTGGTACACATTGTCGGGAAGTGAAGGAATGGGAGTAAATTGGACCAAAATGTCGTGCATGGAGCCGACATATTGGTCCAGCTCAGGAATGTGGGACAGAATGTCGTTGGTACAAATTGTCGGAAAGTGAAGGAGAATAGATTGGACCAAAATGTCGTGCATGCAGCCGACATATTGGTCCATCTCAGGAATGTGGGACAGAATGTCGTCAGTGAAAATGGGACAAAATGTCGTTTGGAATCCTTGGAGTGGTGGACCAGAATGTCGTTGGGACACTTTTTGTACCATCCCCACGTTGACGTTCATAGAAACCTTGCTTAGATGATGGAAATTCTATAGAGTGGCATAGGTTTGTAATAATACAAGCACAAGAGTAGATGGCGTAAATCTGTACTATGATTTAGTGAATCTAGTATGATTTCCCAAAAATTAATTTATACAGAAATTATTGATACAATACTTAATAAATACTTTGAATTACATCAGTCACACTTCAAAATTCGAATAAGAAAAGTATCTGTATCACTCAACCTTGTTTTCATGTTGATTCTTTGTTGGCATCATTGCATAACCGCATAATTCAAATGCATTCGGCTCCTACTACGGTCTTTTTTTTTGTAATATAGACGGAGTCTATTTCGTAATATACTGTGGCTCTTACAACATTCCGATTTAATTATGCAGCTTCCATTGATTGATAAATGTTATGTTTTATAACATAGGCACTAATTGGAACCCCCTGACTCCGACCTTTGGGACCGGACCGTGCTCGGAACGGCCAAAAGGTCGGATAAACCGAGGAGCAATAAAAAACTTTTTTTCGGCTCAAAACAGTCGTATACTTCACTAAATTATAAGTACACACACACAATACACACAGTGTTACTTAATTTTTTTTAAAGTAATTATTTTACAGAATATTATATGATACTTAGTACTTGGCACTTATCTCGACTTTACACATACGCATACTCTGGGCACATGGTCGGATATCCCGGGGTCGGATATGAGGTGTTCTACTACAGTATATCTTACCATTGAGAAGAGATAACAGATAGAGGACCATCTAATCTCATGATCTATACAGGTACCGGTTAGTCAAACAGAAGACGAGATAGTCACGTTTGTCAGAATAGTTGCTTATGAAGGAGCACACACCGATGCAATGACTAATCAGTGTGTGTTGCTTCATAAGCAACTATGTGAAGTACTGTGACTAAACGTTACTAATCTCGTCTTGTCTTGTCTTGACTAACCGGTGTACGCCTAGCCTTACTTGTTACTTCAGTGGTCTCCGCAGTCTGTTGACCGGGGAATCGTCTTATTATCTTTTTATACGTCATTCCTTTATAATAATATTATTATTAACATCACTTGATGATTTATGGTTCGGAACCCACATAGAGTGATCATCCTTGATCCTGACAAATAATTGTATTATACACTTTTACAATATTATTGATTACAGTACTCAAACCAAAACCGAGTCCCAGATTAAATAATTGTTTTTTAAATTATTTTAAAAATTGCGTTGAATTCAGATCAGAATAGGATGACAATTTATTAAAGAAGTGTACCGGTATAGCAGGATCCTTTTAACTTGTCTGAAAACATATGTTTCAAAGAGCAATATCACAATACAAATGCTGAATCTCGCAGATTATTGAAAAGGTCTTTTAAAAAGTTATTCTTTGAAAGGTCTTCTTTAAAAAGGTCTTTTAAAGACTTTCAAGCCTTTTGATTATTGTGTCGAAATCACTGTTTAATTATTACCGAAACAGCTGATTTCTGACAAGTTAAAAGGATCCTGCTACTTTGAATTATATTAAGAATGTGCTGTCAGAGATATTATGAAGATGAATTACTAAGAAATAATTTGACCATTTATTTTTAACGAGGTTGATGACCTTCCCAACAAAGAAACGAGTTTTTCTGTATAAAAACTATCAGAGTACATTTTTTTACGGAAATTACGCAACACTGTAAAATTGAATTATTGTATTTATTAGTAATTGATTACAACATTAATATTCGAGAAATTCTCAGCACTTCATTAATGAAATTATTGATAGATAGTTACACAAGTATTGAAATTCTTTCATTGATAAAAACTTTGACAGCTAGTAAAATTCATTCATAATATTCAAATAGTACAAAGACTGTATAATAACAGTGTGGTCATTGGTGTGAAAAGGTCCATAACAGTGTGTTGGAACATTTTTATTCCCGCCATCGCCAAACTTCTGCCAAATTTTTGAATTCTGATATGGGATTACATGCAAACATGAACCCATTCACTCATTTTGAGAGAAACAACATCAAAAGTAACTTTTCTAACACTAAAATAGTCTCTTCATTCTCGGAATTGCTTTGAAAGCATAAAAATTTGAAAACTTAGGCTAGGCGTACACCGGTTAGTCAAGACAAGACAAGACGAGATTAGTCTCGTTTAGTCACAGTACTTCACATAGTTGCTTATGAAGCAACACACACCGATTAGTCATTGCATCAGTGTGTGCTGCTTCATAAGCAAATATGTGAATTACTGTGACTAAACGTGACTAATCTTGTCTTGTCTTGACTAACCGGTGTACGCCTAGCCTAACACATACAAAGGCAAATTTTAGGTAAAGGTAGGTTTTTGTTTCTGCTATACTGAGTAGCAGACTTCGACTACCGTTAGTCAATATAGCAACTAATTTAAACTTGAAATGAGAATATACAAGAATACCCATGCAAAAATAGGAACCATTTAGTATGAATATTGTTAATTCACTGAATTTATTATTAATATTCAGTATTTAATATACGAGTAGGTACAATTATTTTTTGTTTGAAAAAGTTGCTGACTCAGTGTATATAAAATTGAATTTTTGGTTTGTGCAAAAGCTTGCAATAAAAACAAACACGTTTAGAAAATAAATGTTCGTATATTTCATAAATAACTTTGATTAGTTTAGTAGTAGTTCACTCATTGACACTAAATGTATATATTAATTACTATTGCAGATACACATTGAATATCTAGTAATAATTCATTGAAGAATAGGAAACAATTTCCATATCAATTTATTTGAAAATTGAATAAATTGTAAAATATGTTCTTCATGAATATACTTAATCAATAAATTGCAGATACAATAATATTGAATCTAGTGAAAATTGAACAAAATAATTGATGAATAAGAAACAATAATTCATATTCATTTATTTGAAAATTAAATATATTAGAAAATATTATAATAATGTTCTTCATGTTATTTAATCAATAAATTGCAGATACAATAATATTGAATCTAGTGAAAATTGAACAAAATAATTGAAGAATAAGAAACAATAATTCATATTCATTTATTTGAAAATTAAATATATTGTAAAATATTATAATAATGTTCTTCATGTTATTTAATCAATTAATTGTGCCATTTAAACTTATAATCAGATAATATTCTAATTTTTGATAATGAATACTGTAATATAGAACCTTAAAATACATGTAGAATTGAAATTTTAGAGAATAATTCATTACTTCACATTTAAATATAGCAGGATTCTTTTAACTTGTCAGAAAACAGCTGATTTAACGTTAATAAACGAGTGTACATCAATCAGCTGTTTTATGACAATTTAAAAGAATCCTGCTATAGTTAATGTCTCTAATGCAAGAATTGCTTTGCAAATTGTTCTGCTTAATGCCAAATTATGGATATGAGAAGTTGGTGTTAAAGGTGCGTTTAGACTATATGTAACTTTGTTATAAAACATTTGCGATTAACTAATTATTATGTATATTCATAGAAGTTGATTATAATTGGCACATCTAATTATAATGGTCTTCATCTTCAAGTTTGGATTGTTACACTATTATATGAAAATACGTAGAAAAATAGTATAAACTAAGTACAATATAGGATATAGTGATTATGACTAATACTGGAGACCTGAATGAATAGTATAGAAATTGGAGTTCAAAACATTATAGCAAACATTATATCAAAACATATCTGTCAAAAATATAATAGCAACTTCCGTCTTTCTTTTCTTCTTCTTCTTCTTCTTTCTTCTTCTTCTTCTTCTTCTTCTTCTTCTTCTTCTTCTTCTTCTTCTTCTTCTTCTTCTTCTTCTCTTTCTTCTTCTTCTTCTTCTTCTTCTTTCTTTTCTTCTTCTTCTTTCTTATGCTCCTCCTCTTTTGTCTTCTTTTTCTTCGTCTTCCTTTTTCTTATTCTCTCCTCCACTTCTTCTCCTTCTTCTTCAAAACGTCCTCCTCCTCCTCCTCCTTTTCATTTTTCTTCCTCCTCTTCCAACCTCCTCCTCTCTTTCTTCTTCTTCTTCTTCTTCTTTCTTCTTCTTCTTCTTCTTCTTCTTCTTCTTCTTTTTCTTCTTTTCTTCTTCTTCTTCTTTCTTCTTCTTCTTCTTCTTCTTCTTCTTCTTCTTCTTCTTCTTTTCTTCTTTTCTTCTTCTTCTTCTTCTTCTTCTTCTTCTTCTTCTTCTTCCTCTTCTTCTTCTCCTCCTTTTCTTATTGTATTATTTGCTTTCAGAAAAATGTGAACAATCGTGTAGTTGAATACAACATATACTAAAAGAATTATTGCGTTTCAAGTCAAAAGGTTGCTCCAAACATTATTATAAATACAAACTGTACTTGTCATATAGTTTCATACATAAACACATTTATTTCAAGCTTCATTGGAAACTAATCACTCAATACAATCTCTTATTTGATTTTTAGGCTCAAGAAAATAGTGGTCAATCTCAACATAGTTGACAATATTTTTAAAAATAATTGAAAAAAATTATTGTTTATTGGTATTATTATAAAATTCATAAATGATAAAAAGTCTAGAATTTCAATTGGACTTTGTGAAAAAGTACTCTCAAGACAAATTTTAAAGTAAATTTTTCTCCAATTTTCAACACCTTTTTCTTGAACCCAAAAATCTCAACCCCCTCCCCCCAACCCAAGGATAACACTCCACTTTTGTCAAACTCAAAACATAATATTCTTATCAGGTTATGTTAACATCGATGAACAATAAAATCTAAACTAAATAATAGAGAATAGTTAAGTGAAACCTATGCTAGTAAAATAAGTTAATATGAATATAGTGTAGAAATGCTTATTAAATAGAAAACTATAATGTAATAAGTTATTAGGAATAGTAAAAATGATTATCAAGTACAAAAAATAGTTCAAATTTTAAAAATGCGCTTATCAAATACAAAAAATAGTTCATTTTGTTGGTCATTCTAAGGCTAGGCGTACACCGGTTAGTCAAACAAGATTAGTCACGTTTAATCACAATACTTCACATAGTTGCTTATGAAGCAGCACACACCGATACAATGACTAATCGGTGTGTGTTGCTTCATAAGCAACTAAAAGTACTGTTACTAATTTTTTTCTTGTCTTGTCTTGACTCGGTGTACGCTTAGCCTAATAAGGAACCCAACATTGACATCTTAGAATGACCAACACTGACCATATATTAGAATAGGATGATATTGTATATTTAGGGCCGGTTCATGAGCTCGGGATTTAGCCAAGTCCTAGACTAAAACGGGTGGCCACTTTAGCATCGACAAACGTTACCCCGGTCGTACACCGGAGCAATAAGCAATAGGCAACTAGCAACATATGGATCATATGATTGTTTAATCTACACAAACCAATAGTTCAATGCACACTGAAACAGCTGCTTTAGGTGTGCATTGGACTATTTGTTTCTATAGAGTAGACGATCATATGGTCCAAATGTTGCTTATTGCTTGTTGCTTATTGCTCCGGTGTACGAGCCCACTTAGCCTCGACTCTATGTACTAAGGGCTCTCTAACCCACTAACCTGTCGAGACAAACGTTTGTCGATGCTACGGTAGCCACCCGTTTTAGTCTAGGACTTGGCTAAATCCCGAGCTCAAAGTCCTAGACTAAAACGGGTGGCCACCTTAGCATCGACAAACGTTAGCCTCGACTCTATGTACTAAGGGCTCTCTAACCCACTAACCTGTCGAGACAAACGTTTGTCGATGCTACGGTAGCCACCCGTTTTAGTCTAGGACTTGGCTAAATCCCGAGCTCATGAATCGGCACCTAGAATCTACAGAGTGTGTTAGACCCTAACAATAGCTGTAACATAGGTGGCTGGAGTGGTACTGTTCAAGTCATTGGCGCCAGTTTTGAGTGTGGCATAGTATGTCGTTGACAAAAGTCATTGACAGTTCTGTCACTGACTTTGGTGTAAACCCAGCTTTAGAATAGGATGATATTGTATAGCGGGATTCTTTTAACTTGTCAGAAAACAGCTGATTTCTAAACGAGCGTACATCAATCAGCTGTTTTCTGACAATTTAAAAGAATCCTTCTATATTTAGAGTCAGCTTTAGAATAGGATGATATTGTATAGCGGGATTCTTTTAACTTGTCAGAAAACAGCTGATTTCTGAACGAGCGTACATCAATCAGCTGTTTTCTGACAATTTAAAAGAGGGTGATGAAAGAATACCACAACTTTAAAATGTGTATTTAATGAAATATAATAGAACCGTCTGTTATATTTCATTATTACAAAGAGTATTTAAAGTTTCATCACACAAAGAAGTTCAGAGATGTTCATGAGATTCTCCAGACACTGGAGCAATATCAACCCAAAACATAAACAGGGAATCGTTCCACACTCTTCTGTAAGATATCGTCATAGGTGCCGTTGTTATTTTTGCTTCAAATCAAATTGTGGATGGATTGATGATTTAAAACAAGAAATAACAGCAGCTTACCAAACTGTTACGCCTGACATGCTACAGATAGTGTGGAACGAGTTTGAGTACCTATCGGGTTGATATTAGTCGAGTGTCTGGAGGGGGTCATACTGAACATCTCTGAACTTCTTTGTGAGTGGAAAAAAACTTCTTTAAATACTCTTTGTAATGATGTATAATTGAAGGTTCTATTATATTTCTTTCATTAAATACAAATTTTTGAAGTTGTGGTATTCTTTTTGAATCACTCTGTAGAATGATATTGTATAGCGGGATTCTTTTAACTTGTCAGAAAACAGCTGATTTCTAAACGAGCGTACATCAATCAGCTGTTTTCTGACAATTTAAAAGAAGCCTGTGCTATATTTTTAGAATCGACAGAGTGTGTTAGACCCTAACAATAGCAGTAACATAGGTGGCCGGAGTGCTACTGCTGTTCAAGTCGTTGGCGCCGGTTTTGAGTGTGGCATAGTAGTCGCGCACCTCCTTGACAAAAGACGGCTCCTATCGGTGGGTGGGGGTGGGTGGCGGGGGGGGATGCACCCACGCAATGGTCTCGTTGATCTCCTCCTGAATGCAGGTGTAGACGTAGGCGTTGTTGGTCAGATCGTCGCCGGTTCGGTGACAGTGCTTGTGCGAGGGGCAACGGCAACTGAAAGCGAATGAGAAAATTGAAGTTGGTTATCACGACGATTGAAATTTGTGGATGAATATGGTTGTGGGACTTATGACTGTATAAGAGGAAGTGGAGAAGACGAAGGACGAATAGGAGGAGGATTATAATAAAATTGAAGTTGGTTATGTCGACATTTGAAATCAATAATATGTGGATGAATGGTTGAACAGCTTATGATTGTATAAGAAGAAGTGAAGAAGGAATAGTAGAAGGATTAGGTGGTGAAGAAGGAGGAGGAGGAGGAGGAGGAGGAGGAGGAGGAAGAAGAGGAAGAAGAAGAAGAGGAAGAAGAAGAAGAAGAAGATGAAGAACAAGAACAAGAACAAGAACAAGAAGAACAAGAAGAAGAAGAAGAAGAAGAAGAAGAAGAAGAAGGGGAGGAGGAAGAGGAGGAGAAGAAGGAGGACGAGGAGGAAATGCAAGTAAGTGGTGGTGGAGAAGAAGAAGAAGAAGAAGAAGAAAAGAGGAGGAGGAAGAAGAAGAGGGACGAGGAGGAGGAGGGAGGAGGAGGAGGAGAAGAAAGGAAGAGGAGGATGAAATGGATACGAAGATGAAGGAGAAGAAGTGGAGAGACTAAGAAAAGAAGAAGACGAAGAAAGTCGTATGAGAATGAGAAGGAAAATAGGAACAATAATTAGGAGGAGGGAGAGAAGGTGGTGGAGAAGAAGGAGAAGAAAGAAGAAGAAGAAGTAGAAAACGGTGGAGGAGAAGGTAGGAGAGGGAGAGGATGAGGAGGAGGAGAAAGGTGGATGAGGAGGGGGAGGAGGATTAAATGGTTACGAGGAAGAAGGAGAAGAAGTGGAGGAGAGACTAAGAAAAAGAAGTAGACAAAGAAAATGGAGGAGGAGAATAAGAAAGAAAATAGGAACAAGAAGAAGAAGATGGAGGGAAAGAAGAGGAAGAAGAAGAAGGAAGGGAAGGAGGAAGATGAGAAAAGGGAGAAGGATGGTGAGGTGATGGATGAGATGAGGAGGAACACTTCTTATTGCAGCCTAATTTTAGTAATTTGCGTATGTAACATTGAAATTGTTTTAAAAAAATGTGGAGTAACTAAGTTGTAGGATCAGAACACTATCACGTGTTCTTGACTGAATTTAATTACCACAATATTTTTATTACAGTACGCTCATTGCTCTTTGAACCGCATTAATTGATATGCGTAGTGTACTATAAATGCTGTATTACATTATTATCACTGACATTATTCATCAACAAAATGATTGATCGGCTTTATTGATTAGGTTTGTGTGCGGATTATTAATTAGTTGATGAATCAGTACACAGGAAATGACGTGCAGCTTTATTAATAATTAAATAATATTGCTCTCACATGTTGACCCCTGCGAGAGTAAAAAAATAAGGTTTAAGAAGGGGAATAAGTAGAAGAAAGATTGGATATATTTGAGATAGGAAAAGGATAGGAGGCTGGAGATATGCAGGCTGGGAGTCTGCTACAACAATGCAAAAGTCTCCGCGAAAGCGATTTTAGATTATTTTTGTGAATTTTAAAGACAGTAAAGGAGTGCAAGTAACCTCCAGTCATCTATCACTAAAAGCTGCTATCTCAGTCAATATTGGTCCAATCAAAATAAGTTTCAATCAGAGTAAATTTAAAAAAGTTATTCATAATTTTCGTAATATAAACGGTTTCCGAGTTATTCAAGAAAAAAATGGCCGCTATTTTGTTTTATGGATTTGAAAATTGTCATAATTTTTTGTAGCTTTGTCTAGTTGTCATAAATGTTTCGGAAAGTTTAAATTCCATATGTTTCACCATTATTGAGATAAAAATAATAAGTGAAAAACAAAATTGTAGTGGACTAAGGACTTCTGGACAATTTAGATATAATATTTGGATATGGTTTTACCCAGGAACAATGCCCTAGGTATTGGTAGGAGTTCTGAAACACCGTATATGAGATTCAATGCAAATCTTATAGAATTGGAAAAGTATGGTGATTTTGAGAACTAATCAAAAGTTTGACATGCAATGTTCACCTGTATTCTCTTACAACTCTCTGTCTTTAATATTCAGCAAAATTCACAACAAAATTCACAATCCCATGAGATGACTATACACTCTCTGTAGTCTTAACTATCCAGCAAAATTCTCAACAAATTTCCCTATCCCATATGAGATATCTACTTGCATAATGCTTTCTCTATGGCTGTTTTGGGGGAGGGGTAAATTGAATAAAGTTCCACTCACACATTGTCCATGTAGTACTGGAAGGTCCTGGTGTACTTTTCGTAGACGGCCCATCCGCACGGCTCACTGTAGGAGCAGAGCGGCTTCAGGGTTGTTGGCGTGCTGGTGCTTGAGGTGGTGCCCCCCCGATCATCCCCTGAGCCACCCGCTATTGTGTTCGCATCCGCTGGCTGGGGAGATAGCGTTTCGGCTGATATTTCACGCAAGATCTGCCAACAGACAAACACAGAAAAGTACAAAGAACTCATTTCATCAACACTTGACCTTGAACACAAGAGGAAGAGGAGGATAAGAAGAAGTAGTAGGAGAATATATAAGGAGAGGAAGAAGAAGTAGTAGGAGAAAAAGAAGAAGATGAAGAAGAAGTTGTAGGAGGAAAGAAGAAGAAGAAGTGGGAGGAGAAGAAGAAGGAGAAGATGGAGGAGAAGGAGGAGAAGGAGAAGTAGGAGAAGTAGGAGAAGTAGAAGAAGAAAAGAAAAAGAGAAGGAGGAGAAGAAGAAGAAGAAAGGAGGAGAGGAAGAAGGAGAAGAAGAAGAAGAAGAAGAAGGAGAAGAAGAGGAGGATGGAGGAATAGAGGAAAAAGAGAAGAAGAAGAAGAAGAAGAAGAAGAAGAAGAAGAAGAAGAAGAAGAAGAAGGAGAAGAGAGAAGAAGGAGAAGAAAGAAGAGAAGAAGGAAGAAGAAGAAGAAGAAGGAGAAGAAGGAGGGAGGAGAAGAAGATGAAAATGAGGAGGAGGAGGAGGAGGAGGAGGAGGAGGAGGAGGAGAAGAAGGAGAAGTAGGGAGCTGGCGGCTGATATTTCGCGCAAGATCTGTCGACAGACAAACACACACATGATAAGAATAGAGGGTCAAGGAGAAGAAGAAGAAGAAGAAGGAGGAGGAGGAGAGAGGAGAAGAAGAAGAAGAAGGAAAGAGAAGAAAAAGAGGAGCGTGGCTGATATTTCACGCAAGATCTGCCAACAGACAAACACAAGAAGTGAGGAGAAGGAGAAGAAAGAGGAGGAGAATAAGAAGAAAGAGGAGGAGGACGAGGAGGAGAGGAGGAGAGAGAAGAAGAAGAAGAGGAAGAAGAAGGAGGGAGGAGGAAGAAGTAGGAGGAGATAGCGTTTCGGCTGATATTTCACGCAAGATCTGCCCAACAGAAAAACATAATTCAACTGTATAACTGCAAGAAAGTGTTTAGGATCAATTAAGGTGTGTATTATACAGGTTGTCCCCAATAAAGTGACTCAAGTATCACTACAAGAGTAACAGCAGTACAGTATAGTACTATAAGTAGTAGTATATATATATATATATACTATATACAATAGATGATGATGATGATGAAGATATATAATTATATTAAAACATATTAGATAAAACGTGCATTCTTCACACATATTCTGGAGTAGTTCTTCCTTACTTGCTGACAGTCCTTCGATATTTATGCTTAAAATTGTCAATATAGTAACAGTGTGGCCATTTGTGGTGTCAAGCACTCCATAACAATATGTGGATTGTGTAGATCATTTTCCGTATAAGAATCTTGAAAAGGATTACAGGCAAACATGAATCTATTCAAGAAAATTTAAGAGAAACTACATCAAAACTAACTTTTCTAACATTAAAAATAGTCTCTTTACTCTTGGTATTGCTTAAAAAATTTAAAATCATGAACACTTATACTGGAAAAGGTAAAATGTAGGTTAGAAGTGAATTACTTATCATAACATATGATTTGCTTTTCATTCCAATGCAAATCTTATGGGAATTGGCAAAAGTATGGTGGATTTGTTGGAGTTAATCAATCAAAAGTGTGACATATGCAATGTCCACACTGTTACTATACACTCTGTATACTACAAGCTAAAACAAGCAGAAAATATTGTTAATGAAATGTCAATTTCTCCTTATAGCAGGATTATTTTAAGTTGTCAGAAAACAGCTGATTAATGTATGCTCGTTTACTGACGTTGAATTAGCTGTTTTCTGACAAGTTGAAATAATCCTGCTATAGTTTTCCTGTTGTTTTTTCCCTTTTTTTCTTGCAGTTTGCGTCATAACTCTAATGGATCTATATTTTCCCATGCAATTTGTTAGGCTTGATAATAAGTACCAGGTCTACAATGTAGTGAATATTTCCATAATAATTATCTGAATTTTTTAAAATGGTAGCCTGACTAGCATTCTCAATTTGAGTTTACTGCGAAAATTGTGGTTTTTACAAAAATTTGTACCATTACAAAAATGTTGGGATTTCATTCTTAACAAAATGATACCTGATTTTGTAAAATCGGATCATAAATAACTGAGATATAATATTATAGTGAATTCTTGGTTCCCAGTGCTATGTCACTGTCAAAATTGCAAGTACTAGATCAATTTGCGTCAAATCGAAAGAATTAGTGAGAAATAACCTGATCAAAATAATGAAGAGCCAAAAGTAATCACAATCTAATTTTATGAGGAATTCGAACATGAAAATTTCATAACACTTCTATACATAATTCTCAAAATAATAATTATAATCAACAATATTAACGAAATACATTGGAATAAAACAATTGAATCCAGATTGATAATATAAGGAAGAAGAAAAAAAGTTCATATTGTATTATAGTAGGTGACTTTTATCCAATAAATGAATATTGAATAATATGAGTCTTCTATGATAAATATCAGGGAAAATACATGAACAATCAAAAAATTTTATGTGCTCTTTTATTGTATGTCTGGGGAAAAAATCAATGAATCACCATTATTTTATCAATGAATGAAAAACTTGAACAATTGAATTGCAAAAAATATTCGGCACTTGTAGTTTTTTTTGTTTCTAATTTAATTTGGGTTTCTTTCATTGAGATAATTAATTTTGTCAACAATTTTTTGTCGGCAAAGTTTAACTGTAATAGTTTATTATAGGACAAAATTTATTTGTTATGCAGTACACTTCTCTAACGGTTTAAAAAATTGAGTTAGCTATTTGAGTTTATTCAATATTGTCTTCTTTGAAAATGACCTAGTTTAGTGATTTGGATTACACATAAACTGTAACTAATTCTATTCATTATATATACTGTAGCCTAGTCTTGCTCCAGTTTACCAGTGGTGGAATTCTAAATTCTTTGCAAAAAAAATTGAAAAATTGATGGATGCCTCATAGTAGTTTACCTTGATAAAAATTTGGCATTAAACCATCCAATAAGTTTAATCTACCATTTAATTTAATCATACATCAGCTAGTGAACGATTTTATGATTGGTTTAGAGACCGGGCATTAATAAAATGAAAAATTAATAATAAAAAATAAAATATTAAAATATAGCTTTCATTCAACTGCACGTAGATTCATGGCAATCTAAGGCTAGGCGTACACCGGTTAGTCAAGACAAGACAAGACAAGATTAGTCACGTTTAGTCACAATAATTCACATAGTTGCTCATGAAGCAGCACACACTGATGCAATGACTAATCGGTGTGTGTTGCTTCATAAGCAACTATGTGGAGTACTGTGACTAAGCGTGACAAATCTCGTCTTGTCTTGTCTTGACTAACCGGTGTACGCCTAGCCTAAGACTATCAAATGTTTTATAAAAGATCTTTGACAAACATATGCACAGTTTCTCAGTTCTTCAATGAACTATTGAATCAATTTTTTTTTTTAATTCGAAAACACATGGTTATTGGATCCATAAACTATAGCAGGATCCATTTAACTTGTCAGAAATCAGCTGTTTCAGTAATAATTAAACAGTGATTTCGACACAATAATCAAAAGGCTTGAAAGTCTTAAAGACCTTTAAAGTCTTTAAAAGACCTTTTTGAAGAAGACCTTTCAAAGAATAACTTTTTAAAAGACCTTTTCAATAATCTGCGAGATGCAGCATTTGTAGGTGAAGTATTGTGATATTTGAAACAGCTGATTTTGACAAGTCTGATTTATTGAAGTCTGCTATAAGATATTGCTTTAAGCCTCATTCAGAGAATAGGAAAGTATAGAAAAAAATTGAGCGTCAGCTGTTTTTACTTGAGCAGCGTTGGGGAAAGCGGCCCTCAGAAACAGGGCATATGTTAGTCAATGATCTTTTATAAAACATTTGATAGTCTAATACGGGCCTAACAAAAATACTACTAATTTCTTAGTATTACAGTATAATTTTTTTAAATTTTTAGTAGCCTACTTACCCTTCGCTGTACTAGGGCTGCCGTGGTGCATCCCACAAAGAATAATAAGAAGAAGTACGTGCTTAGAGTGATTTTTCCTTTCGTAGTCATGGTGAAGCAGTCAAATGTTTTTAAAATCGTTAGTAGCAGAGCAACAATTCAATCCTTCTGTAAAGAGAAAATGAATAAATACAAAATTTATTCCTCTACAGAAAAAAGTACAATTAGAATAATATCCGAACTTAAAATTAGAACAAAACAAAATTATATAAACTGAGAAGAATGAATACAAATATTACAACTACAAGAACAAGATTGTTAATGCTCTATGATAAAAATCAACCTTGAAAAAATTGAATGAAACAAAATTCTCAAAAATATAGCAAGATTCTTTTAACTTGTCAGAAAACAGCTGATTTAACGTTAGTAAACGAGCGTACATCAATCAGCTGTTTCTGAGAATTTAAAAGAATCCTGCTATAATTAAATATTTAACTCGTGAGGCACGCATTTTTGTTATCAAAAGGTATTGTCTTGAATAACCGGTGTACGCCTAGCCTTAGAAAATAATATGATTTAATGATAAAATTAATAAAATAATAGTATATTATAAGATGTAATAGAATTTAATAATAGAAAATAATAAATTTATTAGAAGATGGAAGTAGGTATAATAAATATTTAAATATACTTTGTTGAATAAAATTTACCAATAAAATTAGACAAACCAACTATTCTCCGTTTAGTTTAGTACTGCGTGCAAACGTAGTTCCTCTAGACGCCGAGAGATGGCGTTGAGTTTATTTTACATTTTTTCCCCTTAAAACTTGAACGTATTTTTTTGTAATACACAATTTAAACCTGGATAGCTAATCTATAATTTGGCGCGAAATAGCATCTAAATAGCATCACTCATCATCACCCCTCTCATTACCCACGCACAAGCCTTAGAGCTCATCACCCTCAGAAAAAATTAAAAAAAAATTGACTCAATATAACGGTCACAGTGGGTGTCATTAGTTTTGCTAGACTCTTTTTAATATATAAGGATTTTTTATGGTAAAGCTTGCAGAGCAAGGATCTTCACTAACTTAATTAATGAATTAAATTGAATTTTTATTCTCAATAAATACAAGAGAATATATACATGACAAAAAAGTAACAACCATACAGTATTGTACAAAATAATACAAATCAAACAATTAATTCATTCAAATTGATTATTAAATCAATTAGATTATAACTGAAAGGTTTTCAGAAACAGTTATTCAATTTATTAAAGTATTAAATGAATTATTTCAAGTTCACTTAATTCAATTAATGTATGATTGAATTTTATAGTTCTAAGACTTAATTAGTTTTTTACAATTTGTTTCATTTATTTCCTCTATAAGTCGCAAATTATTGTATTGTTTGTTTTTCTGAATAAATTCCTATTTCTATTATTTGTAGAGAAATTTAGTGTTTTGTCATGATGCAATCTTTTAGTAGAAGCTGTCATTACTTTTATTCATTAAAAAAACGTAATTTTCATTTTATTTTCTACAACTAAATACCATGCTTTTTCTAACATCAAAATTTTTTTTCCATGAATGAAGTTGATGTAAATAAATAAATAGAATTAATAAATAATCAATAAATTTTGATATAATACAGCATTGGGAAAAATAATCAGATTGGAGTTAGTCACGAACTATTCGCTTCTGAGTTTAATCAGTTTCAAATTATTCAGATTCAAATTTAATCAGAGTCAAATATTTTCCAT